>JAODUO010000653.1:25000-32500 GCA_025642075.2 Ridgeia piscesae | reverse complement strand
GGGCGGACGTGTTTCATCGAACGTATAAGGTCTGGACTGCACTTTCACTCGGGACATCTTGTTTCGGAAGCGCGAAGACCTGCAGAACAGGAATCGGGCTCCTGGGTCCACCGAAGACACAAGACAGAAGTTTGGTCGACAGCATCGATCTTCACTGGAATATTTCACGTTGACGACATTAGTGGCGAACTTGGACGGAATGGCACGGGACTTTCGGACGCGGTCAAGTTGACGAAGCTTGGACTGTGACATTAATAATCATCATTATTGGACATTAGTAAATAAGTAGTTAATTAAATAATTAAGGTTTAACCATTTGATGAAAGTTGTATGTAATAAAAAATTGATCATTTAAAATGTATGCTATTGTTTGTATTATGTACGGAATTTGTTACGCGATCATCGAAGATGCAGGTCTAAGAAACGAGCGAACTATAATTTATTATATGGATTTAGCTGTTATTGCCATATTGGGGCCGCCATCTTAGCATAGCCTCTGTTTCGACGTTTCGCCATATCCCGAAAAGCTCCACTCCGGCCATGCTTCCGCTGGGTGAATTGGCGGAACTGTGCGCAACAGTTCTACCACAGTCCTCAAAGAATACACCGCGCGCCAAGAGCAGAGTAGGCAGTGTAGGGTCACCAGAGAGTCGGGGAAGCAGCACTAGTCACCATGGATATTGTTTCACTGTTAGTGCCCTCGTCTCTAGTACATTCATGTATGCCGGGCTAACACATGCGCCGAGCACATTTCCTCTCATCACCCCTTCGACCTTCCTCATTACAACCAAAGCAAATTATCTAATTTATTTTCTAAGTGTGAATTTATAAATTATAATAAGCAGTAACGTTACATGTTGTGAAGTTACTGGTTGAAAGCCAACGCCTCGTCATCTATGCTAAGGCATAATACTTAATTATTGTTTCATATTGGTATTTGTCATGGTTTCTGTCAGTATATTTGGGAGATGTAGCGTGAGGAATGAGGGGCGGATATTATGTAGGGGCTATGGACTCGTATCTTTTTAATAATGTGTTGCTTCTCTCTTTCTTTCAAATTTTGACGCGCTCTTTGAATGCTTTTGCTGAACTGCCCGCGACATTGGTCAGCGGACATGGTTTTGATGTCAGTATTCATTTTAAGCGAGTGTTGTTATAATTACACCACACCACACACCACACCACACACGCACGCACTCGCGCACGCACGCACGCACGCACGCACGCACGCACGCACGCACGCACGCACGCACCACACACACACACACACACACACACACACACACACACACACACACACACACAAACACACACACACATGCGAAAACCTGGCTATACCGCTGGTAATCCAATTAAAATAAATTCGAGTGTGACTCGAGTTTGTCTCATTGATTGCAATCTCAGAATAACAACTCTGTCTAAAGTCAAGTTTGTTTAATACAACAAGAGTCAGAAACGAAGAACACAAAATAAGGGAATATGCGGAAGGTTTTGTTGACATTCTCTGTGTAATTTTATGCGATGCAAATTTAAATGCCTATTATATTGTAACGCTATACGCGCCACTGTATAGTTTGGTACCACACATGTTAACAATGGTGTAGGTTTTCATCATTTGAATGTAAGATCTCGAAGAGGAAGATGAGTTACGTCACTTATACTCTCGTTATATAGTCATCAGGGGATTATTGTCGGCTGTTTGAGGAGACGCAAAGTTTAATAGTTTATATCTTACAACCAAATTATGTTTAACAGCTAATGCGTGTCCTGGTATGATCGAAAAAATCTTTAATGCTATATAAAGATCTACTCAAATAGATTTAAATTCATAAAGAAAATAAAAACCGACATTATGAACCCATTTGACTTCGTGACCTTCAAATGACATTTAAATTCAAAATCGAGCGTGGCATCCTTGTAATTGTCCTCATGCTATGGGTGACTAACTTAGCTTGGATGCCCGCTATTAACAAACAATGCTGATAACAAATTCTAGAGGACTTTTCAGTATTTGGCTTGCTAATAGCTGCAATGAAATTCGCCGTCATAACCGGATGTTGGAGGTTGAGCCTCTCGTTAGAATATGATAGTTCTGGGGCACGCTCAATAGTTTTGAAAAGGTGCAAATTTGTTTGAAATTGGTTTTGGCGACAGCAGTCCCGCCACACACTCTTTTCTGATGTGTCTTCATCCGGCGTAGGGCTGAAGGTTCTGTTCACCGCCCCCCGAATAGTAATGTTTCATTCCGACAATTGCATATATGCCAGATACAAATTGTGTCTGTCACACATTTTAGATGGACGCGTGGATGGTAACTGATATATATGTACCTGCCAGTTGAGATGTGTTTTATTATGTGTTTTATGAGGTACAAACATCCATTTACATCTCATTTTCAAGGCATAACTGACAATATCTATGACTTTTGAAGACCATTTTTGCTCCTTAATGTTTTGCACGTCCACTGACATTTCTTCCCGTCCACAACGGATTATACTCGTCCAAATGACGGGTGGACGGGTACAACCCTTTCATATGTAGCGCAATTAAATAAAAAAAGTAAATGGGCATTATTCTTTCTTCTTGTGTTCCGTTAAATAGCGTTGAATTGTATTGCTTGGAGGAAAGTAGAAAGTCGAAGGGGTGATATGAGATGTGTGTGTGTGTGTGTGAGTGTGTGTGTGTGTGTGTGTTTGTTTGTGTGTGTGTTGTGTTGTGGTGTGTGTGTGTGTGTGTGTGTGTGTGTGTGTGTGTGGTGTGTGTGTGTGTGTGTGTGTGTGTGTGTGTGTGGTGTGTGTGTGTGTTGTGTGTGTGTGTGTGTGTGTGTGTGTGGTGTGTGTGTGTGTTGTGTTGTGTGTGTGTGTGTGTGTGTGTGCGTGTGTGTGTGTGTGTTGTGTGTGTGTGTGTTTTGTGTATGTGTGGTGTGTGTGTTGTATGTGTGTGTAGTGTGAGTGTGTGTGTGCGGGCGTGCGTGTATGTGTGAGTGTGTTGTGTGTGCGTGTGTGCGTGCGTGCGTACCTGCGTGTATGAGTGTGTGATGCGGTGCACTAGCCCTATTAACTATAATTATCATTTTAGATAACTGGAAACAAAAGAAATATTAAAGTTTCGCAATTTTATTTCTTAAATTCAATTGCAATTTCCAAAAATGTTCGACAACATATGACCAGCATTTGTCAAATCTGGAAAGTAACGATACGTAGAACATACATATATAGCTAAGATGATTGCAAAATATGTCACGCATGACGTCAGATGCCGAGGCAACTGATGCGCCAATGCACTCATCTTTGTGCGCCAGGTGGCGCCATAGATTACATGTATCTCACGACTTTCTGGCAGATCGCCTTGCGAAACACGTCTTTGTTCCTAAACCTAAGCTGAATATTGGCAAACGTGCTTTCTCTGTGGCTGCGCAAACAATTTGGTATCAACCCCACATTACGATTAAATCTTCTGAAACTATAGACACCAAAGCTGAAAACATGTTTGTTTGAAATTGCATTTAAAATTCCTTCGGCTCATGAGAGTCGGTTGGTCGTGGAACTGGACCGCCTGTACAGTTTTCACGGCAAAGTCAATAACGAGTTTGATTTCCATGCAATGCACAGGACGTCTGTCAGGGTAGTGTACGTAGTCTACAGCCCTGGCTGGAGGGGATGATTACTATGACTGACCGCACGAACGCTACCAAATTGTTTGCCCATGATGTAGGCCAAGTCGCCGATGCAAGTCTCATTGACATACATTGCAATATATCATTGGATAACAGTAACACAAATGTATGCTTTCAATACGAGATCACGATGCTAATCGTCTTGCAAAAACAAATCTTCAAGAAAAGTTCATGGATCTTCACAACATTTTCGGCTTCTCGTTACAATTCCCGAAGCCGGAGACGGGCCATTCAGCTAGAAGAATCTCAAGCTCGTTAAAACAAATTCAACTGTAACATATAACTATTGAATCAGTAAAATGTTCTTCACAGATATGTCCTAAAATGTGTCGTCAGTTATTTGACAAATTATCAAACAGTTATTTTATGATTATGTATTTCAATAAAGTAATACAATTACTTTCAAGCTATCAAGGTATATATTTCCGTTTTAGAAGATATCTTATCTGGATAACACTGGAATAATGTTAAACAAAGTACACCAATACATAATTATTACAATGATAAACATTTGACATGTCTAGTGGTAATAGCATCAAAGCATATATATCTGCCTTGATCTCAACATAAGCGGTCATCAAGCATTTCAACCATTTCTTGAATAAAATAATCAAAATCTCAAAAAGACAAGCATAGCCACATGTTACTATTAATCATACTACCACACATCCTGTCTATGCGTGCAATAGTAACACCCAAATCGAAACGATTACAATAGTGGTTACATGGTTACATAGTCACCGGATAAGTATTTGCGACTGTCTTTCCCGATTAGAAATTATATATATATATATATATATATATATATATATATATATATATATATATGTGTGTGTGTGTGTGTGTGTGTGTGTGCGTGCGTGCGTGCGTGCGTGCGTGCGTGCGTGCGTGTGTGTGTTGCGTCTGATGTAGACTTTCTCGATTAGCATATGTAACTCTATATTATATTACATTACATTAACCAATATAAAACGCCACATCAAATTATTTGGATGGGGCGCTATATATGAAATATCGTATTATTATTTATTAATATTATTTACCAACACCATAAACTAGTGGTAGGCGATTTCTGCTTATAGTTCATCAATGTGAATCGATGACATCAAGATTCAAGTATACAACTGTAGTACTTTCTTGTTATTACAAAACTAGCTAAATGTCTCGTAAATCAACGATTCGATTGCAACTCGTGTTAGCTCAATTGAACACATTTACAACACTTGATAATAACAAGTAACTTCGGATGGAACTCTTTCGTGAGACGGAAACGCAGAAGCGCACGAATGAGGAACGTGCGAAAGGTTTGTTGATATTATATAAGTCGTTTTATGCAATTTAAATTAATTATATAAATTTAAATCAAGTAGCACTAGACCATGATTCAGTGTGTATATCACAAATGACATTATAACATCTCGTGTGATACTGTAATATGTGTTGACGCACACATTCACAATTTGATAGATTTTCAACAAGCCATTGTAAGATTTCGAAAACGGAAGGCAATTAAGCTACACCAACCATACATGTGTTATTCCAACACAAATACTCATGAAGATTTTTTTGTCGGCGGAATGATTCGACACAAAACGTCTATGATAAGTGTCACAGGTTTGTAGAAGCCTTTTTTTAAAGAGACCCACGTTCGCTATATTTTATCCAGCAGCTTGTAAAGCCATTTTTCACAGCCATGCATGATTCGACACAAAACGTTTATGATAAACGTCGTAAGTTTGTAGAAGCCATTCTTAAAAGAACACCACATTTGCGATATTCTATCCAGTTGCTTGAAGAACCATTTTTACAGCCATACAACAGGTGGGCGAAAGATGCGAGGACAAAAACCATCTGAAAAGACACCAATGCAACAACTTGGTAACGTCTGGTAATACCTACATTTCGTGTAGCAACGAATATGTTTGTAGTACCGTTGTCTCGTCCAAATGTATAATTACACCGTTAATTTAATGTCTCCATGTTTCTCTAGTTTCTAGTTGTGTCCAACACTTGGCAGGATTCTATTAACTTACACGTCTGTACATATTGTGGTGACACTGGTGTTGACTTATAAGGTTTCATTGAACTAATCAGCCTTTTCCAGAACATTTACACCATGCCGACCTTTCTATGCTGACATGAGATTGATCTTTGCCAGGTGCTTGTCGTTCCCGGTGGTTCTTTTACGTACAAACTGAGAAGGGATCGTATGATGTATTTAAGTATTTAACGTGATTCACGAGGGATACACAGTCCCCAATGCCACTGCAATATTTGTGGGAATGCTTCCTAGATACAAAGAACATTTGTCCACGAATTCAGTGTTTTTGCATGGTCATAAATCAGTTTATTGATAAATTCAATAATTTATTCTCGGAGAATTACGTGTCTCAAACGCCAGAATACATTCCTATTTGACATGAAATGTATATTGCATATTAAAAATATCGAAAAAAGCTATATTATTATTGCACATACCATTTCATATTTTCGTTTGTGGTATTAACTAATCGTCAATTATGTGACCATTTCCAACTTTTTAATATTGTAATATAAAACAGAGTATACAAAGCATCAGACAGGGAACATGTCTGTAACGTGTTACATGTTTTAATGGTGTCTAGGTAATATTTACTAATTGTGTTTTCCATGATTGTATATGCAAGTAGGTCATGTGAAATAATCGCATTTTGTATAACCCACTAAGCAATGACTAAATAAAATATTTTAAATTCGTGCTGACTGTTTTATTATCGCGTTATAATATGTGCTGTTATTGCAATCTCTCATTCCTGAAATGTATTATTGCAATAATGTAAAAACTGGTCTTACAACAAGAGTATTAGTATGCAACTTCGGTCTCAGAATAATTCATTTATCTAAAATGAGCGGTACGATTTGGTGGTGTAGTTATGTTTGCCGGAGTGTTGTTACAGTTATGAATACTCTCTGGTGAACCAGTTACACACCTGGGACACCTGGGGCCTTTATGAAGTGCTGTGCAGAATGGTGTTTCGTAACAACTGTGAAAATAGTTGCACACTGATGCTCCCGGAGTATATTGTACAACTTACCCTTGTCGTGGCATTGATCACTGCCCATGTCTGGATAGAGTGCACTTCTCGCGAGAAGTCTTCTGCAATTGCTTGTTGGCACGCCTGGGATTAAAACCAACAATATTAGTTTTGCGTTTGCTGGTAATTTTTGGTAACTGGCGGTTGATAACCTTCAATTGGTGAGGCATGTTATATGAATTCCTAAAAGCTAACTTCAGTTAAGTGTTTATAAAAATGTGTGATCAGATTATAAGGTTTAGTTTATAGGGGCAAAATGTCATACGGCAACGCACGTGCTAGGACAGTAGTTCCACCTTTTAAGCGCTGGACCATGATACTCCTGGCGTCTGTGTGTGTGTGTGTGTGTGTGTGTGTGTGTGTGTGTGTGTGTGTGTGTGTGTGTGTGTGTGTGTGTGTGTGTGTGTGTGTGTGTGTGTGTGTGTGTGTGTGTGTGTGTGTGTGTGTGTGTGTGTGTGTGTGTGTGTGTGTGTGTGTGTGTGTGTGTGTGTGTGTGTGTGTGTGTGTGTGTGTGTGTGTGTGTGTGTGTGTGTGTGTGTGTGTGTGTGTGTGTGTGTGTGTGTGTGTGTGTGTGTGTGTGTTTATTTGTTTCTGTGCGTGTGTGAATGTTTGTAAATAAATGTGCGTCCAGATAGCGGCAACACTCATCACGTTTCTTGTATATGTATTACTGGTAAATATTATCACATAATGAGCAGAACCATTTTGCGCAAAGGTAACGGACACCGTCAACACTATTCAAAGTACAGT
>JAODUO010000653.1:0-15000 GCA_025642075.2 Ridgeia piscesae | reverse complement strand
TAATAAACAAATCAAGCCAATGTTCATGAATGTGACTAGCGGATGAAACATGCTCTTGTATATCAAATGTTTAAATCGCATCCATGAATAACCTAGTAGCAGCGTTAGGCAAATCAACATCTCCAAGAATGCATAATCCTTCGCGTAATTGTAATGTTGTTTGTATGGTATTTTAAAATTCATAACAAATGTAGTTGTAAAATTAGCAGAGATAAAAGTATATGAATGTTTAACAAGAATGCATAATGCCTCAAAACTCTGATACACACTTCTACAGAGAACATATCGGAAACAATAAATACCACTCCACCACCCTTACCAGAAAAGTTTTGGCTATGATGTAGTGAAACAGCAGGAAGAGAGACGTCAGCCAGACAGAACTCAGTGTCCTCCCTTCATCAGGAGGAGAGATGTCATCAAGACATGACTCAGTGTCCTCCCTTCATCAGGAGGAGAGATGTCATCAAGACATGACTCAGTGTCCTCCCTTCATAGCCAGGAGGAGAGATGTCATCAAGACATGACTCAGTGTCCTCCCTTCATAGCCAGGAGGAGAGATGTCAGCAAGACATGACTCAGTGTCCTCCCTTCATAGCCAGGAGGAGAGATGTCAGCAAGACATGACTCAGTGTCCTCCCTTCATAGCCAGGAGGAGAGATGTCAGCAAGACATGACTCAGTGTCCTCCCTTCATAGCCAGGAGGAGAGATGTCAGCAAGACATGACTCAGTGTCCTCCCTTCATAGCCAGGAGGAGAGATGTCATCAAGACAGGACTCAGTGTCCTCCCTTAATCAGGAGGAGAGATGTCATCAAGACACGACTCAGTGTCCTCCCTTCATAGGCCAGGAAGAGAGACGTCAGCCAGACAGAACTCAGTGTCCTCCCTTCATCAGGAGGAGAGATATCATCAAGACATGACTCAGTGTCCTCCCTTCATCAGGAGGAGAGATGTCAGCAAGACAGGACTCAGTGTCCTCCCTTCATCAGGAGGAGAGATATCATCAAGACATGACTCAGTGTCCTCCCTTCATCAGGAGGAGAGATGTCATCAAGACAGGACTCAGTGTCCTCCCTTCATCAGGAGGAGAGATGTCATCAAGACATGACTCAGTGTCCTCCCTTCATAGCCAGGAGGAGAGATGTCATCAAGACATGACTCAGTGTCCTCCCTTCATCAGGAGGAGAGATGTCATCAAGACATGACTCAGTGTCCTCCCTTCATAGTCAGGAGGAGAGATGTCATCAAGACATGACTCAGTGTCCTCCCTTCATCAGGAGGAGAGATGTCATCAAGACATGACTCAGTGTCCTCCCTTCATAGCAGGAGGAGAGATGTCATCAAGACAGGACTCAGTGTCCTCCCTTCATCAGGAGGAGAGATGTCATCAAGACAGGACTCAGTGTCCTCCCTTCATCAGGAGGAGAGATGTCATCAAGACATGACTCAGTGTCCTCCCTTCATAGCCAGGAGGAGAGATGTCATCAAGACATGACTCAGTGTCCTCCCTTCATAGTCAGGAGGAGAGATGTCATCAAGACATGACTCAGTGTCCTCCCTTCATCAGGAGGAGAGATGTCAGCAAGACAGGACTCGGTGTCCTCCCTTCATCAGGAGCAGAGATGTCAGCAAGACAGGACTCAGTGTCCTCCCTTCATCAGGAGGAGAGATGTCATCAAGACATGACTCAGTGTCCTCCCTTCATAGCCAGGAGGAGAGATGTCAGCAAGACATGACTCAGTGTCCTCCCTTCATAGCCAGGAGGAGAGATGTCATCAAGACATGACTCAGTGTCCTCCCTTCATAGCCAGGAGGAGAGATGTCAGCAAGACATGACTCAGTGTCCTCCCTTCATCAGGAGGAGAGATGTCATCAAGACATGACTCAGTGTCCTCCCTTCATCAGGAGGAGAGATGTCATCAAGACATGACTCAGTGTCCTCCCTTCATAGCCAGGAGGAGAGATGTCATCAAGACATGACTCAGTGTCCTCCCTTCATAGCCAGGAGGAGAGATGTCAGCAAGACATGACTCAGTGTCCTCCCTTCATCAGGAGGAGAGATGTCATCAAGACATGACTCAGTGTCCTCCCTTCATAGGCCAGGAGGAGAGATGTCAGCAAGACATGACTCAGTGTCCTCCCTTCATAGCCCAGGAGGAGAGATGTCAGCAAGACATGACTCAGTGTCCTCCCTTCATCAGGAGGAGAGATGTTATCAAGACAGGACTCAGTGTCCTCCCTTCATAGCCCAGGAGGAGAGATGTCAGCAAGACAGGACTCAGTGTCCTCCCTTCATAGCCCAGGAGGAGAGATGTCAGCAAGACAGGACTCAGTGTCCTCCCTTCATCAGGAGGAGAGATGTTATCAAGACAGGACTCAGTGTCCTCCCTTCATAGCCCAGGAGGAGAGATGTCAGCAAGACAGGACTCAGTGTCCTCCCTTCATCAGGAGGAGAGATGTTATCAAGACATGACTCAGTGTCCTCCCTTCATCAGGAGGAGAGATGTTATCAAGACACGACTCAGTGTCCTCCCTTCATAGGCCAGGAGGAGAGATGTCAGCAAGACATGACTCAGTGTCCTCCCTTCATAGCCCAGGAGGAGAGATGTCAGCAAGACAGGACTCAGTGTCCTCCCTTCATCAGGAGGAGAGATGTTATCAAGACAGGACTCAGTGTCCTCCCTTCATAGCCCAGGAGGAGAGATGTCAGCAAGACAGGACTCAGTGTCCTCCCTTCATCAGGAGGAGAGATGTCAGCAAGACAGGACTCAGTGTCCCCCTTAATCAGGAGGAGAGATGTCAGCAAGACATGACTCAGTGTCCTCCCTTCATAGCCCAGGAGGAGAGATGTCAGCAAGACAGGACTCAGTGTCCTCCCTTCATAGCCCAGGAGGAGAGATGTCAGCAAGACAGGACTCAGTGTCCTCCCTTAATCAGGAGGAGAGATGTCATCAAGACACGACTCAGTGTCCTCCCTTCATAGCCCAGGAGGAGAGATGTCAGCAAGACAGGACTCAGTGTCCTCCCTTCATCAGGAGGAGAGATGTCAGCAAGACAGGACTCAGTGTCCTCCCTTCATAGCCAGGAGGAGAGATGTCAGCAAGACATGACTCAGTGTCCTCCCTTCATAGCCAGGAGGAGAGATGTCATCAAGACAGGACTCTGTGTCCTCCCTTAATCAGGAGGAGAGATGTCAGCAAGACAGGACTCAGTGTCCTCCCTTAATCAGGAGGAGAGATGTCAGCAAGACAGGACTCAGTGTCCTCCCTTCATCAGGAGGAGAGATGTCAGCAAGACAGGACTCAGTGTCCTCCCTTCATAGCAGGAGGAGAGATGTCAGCAAGACAGGACTCAGTGTCCTCCCTTCATCAGGAGGAGAGATGTCAGCAAGACAGGACTCAGTGTCCTCCCTTCATAGTCAGGAGGAGAGATGTCAGCAAGACAGGACTCTGTGTCCTCCCTTCATCAGGAGGAGAGATGTCAGCAAGACAGGACTCTGTGTCCTCCCTTCATCAGGAGGAGAGATGTCAGCAAGACAGGACTCTGTGTCCTCCCTTCATCAGGAGGAGAGATGTCAGCAAGACAGGACTCAGTGTCCTCCCTTCATAGTCAGGAGGAGAGATGTCAGCAAGACAGGACTCACTGTCCTCCCTTCATCAGGAGGAGAGATGTCAGCAAGACAGGACTCACTGTCCTCCCACTCATAGCAAGGAGGAGAGATGTCAGCAAGACAGGACTCTGTGTCCTCCCTTCATCAGGAGGAGAGATGTCAGCAAGACAGGACTCTGTGTCCTCCCTTCATCAGGAGGAGAGATGTCAGCAAGACAGGACTCAGTGTCCTCCCTTCATAGTCAGGAGGAGAGATGTCAGCAAGACAGGACTCACTGTCCTCCCTTCATCAGGAGGAGAGATGTCAGCAAGACAGGACTCACTGTCCTCCCACTCATAGCAAGGAGGAGAGATGTCAGCAAGACAGGACTCAGTGTCTTCCCTTCATCAGGAGGAGAGATGTCAGCAAGACAGGACTCTGTGTCCTCCCTTCATCAGGAGGAGAGATGTCAGCAAGACAGGACTCTGTGTCCTCCCTTCATCAGGAGGAGAGATGTCAGCAAGACAGGACTCAGTGTCCTCCCTTCTCGATAAGCCAAATGGCTTCCTAGTCCACCTGCCATCTAGAGTTGAATCTCTAGGTGGCAATCTTGTTAAAATCTTGTTAAATGTCGACACTCATTAAAAAGGTTAGAATTACGAATGACGACGAATAGACTTATACCGTGTTTACGTCAGCCATCGACAATGTTACAACGCAAATCTGCATCAACTACAACCTTAATTAATACATGATACTGCACACCTTGTCAGTAGTGGATGTGTTAGATGATGTTTGATAATCAACTTAGGCACCGTATCACGCAGCTCAGCACAGGCCAGGTGAAATGACCCAAAATCGGTCATGCGTGACCGCTGTTAAAAGTATGCCGTATTTTGGCAACACCATTTATTTACGTCAGTGTCTATTTACACAAGCACAGCGCACTACAGGGGCGGATACACTACAGGGGCAGACACACTACAATTGCGGACACCCAACAGGGGCGGACACTACAGGGGCGGACACTACAGGGGCGGACACACCACAGGGGTGGACACTACAGGGGCGGACACACTACAGGGGCGGACACACTACAGGGGCGAACACTACAGGGGCGGACAAACCACAGGGGTGGACACTACAGGGGCGGACAATAAAGGGGCGGACACACTACAGGGGCGAACACACTACAGGGGCGGACACTACAGGGGCGGACATACTACAGGGGCGGACACACTACAGAGGCGGACACACTACAGGGGCGGGCACACTACAGGGGCGGACACACTACAGGGGCGGACACTATAGGGGCGGACACTACAGGGGCGGACACAATAGGGGCGGACACACTACAGGGGCGGACATACTACAGGGGCGGACACTGTATACACTCTTTCAGAATGACACCAAATGGACATGTTGGTTCTCTCAACATCTAAAAGGGGAGTTGAAACGCTTGAATAAACATTGCCCAAACATAACAACATACCATTTAGAGGATATATAACCCGGAGTTATTTTGATGAGCATGCGGAACCGTATATTTTAAATAAGATTTCAAACTTGTTTTAAATGTTTTGCGCTGGTCGCTACCATTACTCTCCAGCTGCCTGGTTCATTAGTTCCTGTCTAACTCTCCAGCTGCCTGGTTCATTAGTTCCTGTCTAACTCTCCAGCTGTCTGGTTCATTAGTTCCTGTCTAACTCTCCAGCTGCCTGGTTCATTCGTTCCTGTCTAACTCTCCAGCTGCCTGGTTCATTAGTTCCTGTCTAACTCTCCAGCTACTCTGGTTCATTCGTTCCTGTCTAACTCTCCAGCTGCCTGGTTCATTCGTTCCTGTCTAACTCTCCAGCTGTCTGGTTCATTCGTTCCTGTCTAACTCTCCAGCTGCCTGGTTCATTCGTTCCTGTCTAAC
The DNA here is from genome assembly GCA_025642075.2 of Ridgeia piscesae. Lineage (NCBI taxonomy): Eukaryota > Metazoa > Annelida > Polychaeta > Sabellida > Siboglinidae > Ridgeia > Ridgeia piscesae. Next base: position 9,494 of record JAODUO010000653.1, on the reverse strand, counting down.
TCTCCAGCTGTCTGGTTCATTAGTTCCTGTCTAACTCTCCAGCTGCCTGGTTCATTCGTTCCTGTCTAACTCTCCAGCTGACTGGTTCATTAGTTCCTGTCTAACTCTCCAGCTGCCTGGTTCATTCGTTCCTGTCTAACTCTCCAGCTGACTGGTTCATTCGTTCCTGTCTAACTCTCCAGCTGCCTGGTTCATTCGTTCCTGTCTAACTCTCCAGCTGTCTGGTTCATTCGTTCCTGTCTAACTCTCCAGCTGCCTGGTTCATTCGTTCCTGTCTAACTCTCCAGCTGCCTGGTTCATTCGTTCCTGTCTAACTCTCCAGCTGCCTGGTTCATTCGTTCCTGTCTAACTCTCCAGCTGCCTGGTTCATTCGTTCCTGTCTAACTCTCCAGCTGCCTGGTTCATTAGTTCCTGTCTAACTCTCCAGCTGCCTGGTTCATTAGTTCCTGTCTAACTCTCCAGCTGCCTGGTTCATTCGTTCCTGTCTAACTCTCCAGCTGCCTGGTTCATTAGTTCCTGTCTAACTCTCCAGCTGCCTGGTTCATTAGTTCCTGTCTAACTCTCCAGCTGCCTGGTTCATTAGTTCCTGTCTAACTCTCCAGCTGCCTGGTTCATTCGTTCCTGTCTAACTCTCCAGCTGCCTGGTTCATTAGTTCCTGTCTAACTATCCAGCTGCCTGGTTCATTAGTTCCTGTCTAACTCTCCAGCTGCCTGGTTCATTCGTTCCTGTCTAACTCTCCAGCTGCCTGGTTCATTAGTTCCTGTCTAACTCTCCAGCTGCCTGGTTCATTAGTTCCTGTCTAACTCTCCAGCTGCCTGGTTCATTCGTTCCTGTCTAACTCTCCAGCTGCCTGGTTCATTCGTTCCTTCTAACTCTCCAGCTGCCTGGTTCATTCGTTCCTGTCTAACTCTCCAGCTGCCTGGTTCATTCGTTCCTGTCTAACTCTCCAGCTGCCTGGTTCATTAGTTCCTGTCTAACTCTCCAGCTGACTGGTTCATTAGTTCCTGTCTAACTCTCCAGCTGCCTGGTTCATTGGTTCCTGTCTAACTATCCAGCTGCCTGGTTCATTAGTTCCTGTCTAACTCTCCAGCTGCCTGGTTCATTCGTTCCTGTCTAACTCTCCAGCTGCCTGGTTCATTCGTTCCTGTCTAACTCTCCAGCTACCTGGTTCATTAGTTCCTGTCTAACTCTCCAGCTGCCTGGTTCATTCGTTCCTGTCTAACTCTCCAGCTGTCTGGTTCATTAGTTCCTGTCTAACTCTCCAGCTGCCTGGTTCATTAGTTCCTGTCTAACTCTCCAGCTGCCTGGTTCATTGGTTCCTGTTTAACTCTCCAGCTGCCTGGTTCATTAGTTCCTCTCTAACTCTCCAGCTGCCTGGTTCATTAGTTCCTGTCTAACTCTCCAGCTGACTGGTTCATTAGTTCCTGTCTAACTCTCCAGCTGCCTGGTTCATTAGTTCCTGTCTAACTCTCCAGCTGCCTGGTTCATTAGTTCCTGTCTAACTCTACAGCTGCCTGGTTCATTAGTTCCTTCTAACTCTCCAGCTGCCTGGTTCATTAGTTCCTGTCTAACTCTCCAGCTGCCTGGTTCATTAGTTCCTGTCTAACTCTACAGCTGCCTGGTTCATTAGTTCCTGTCTAACTCTCCAGCTGCCTGGTTCATTAGTTCCTGTCTAACTCTACAGCTGCCTGGTTCATTAGTTCCTGTCTAACTCTCCAGCTGCCTGGTTCATTCGTTCCTCTCTAACTCTCCAGCTGCCTGGTTCATTAGTTCCTGTCTAACTCTCCAGCTGCCTGGTTCATTAGTTCCTGTCTAACTCTACAGCTGCCTGGTTCATTAGTTCCTGTCTAACTCTCCAGCTGCCTGGTTCATTAGTTCCTGTCTAACTCTACAGCTGCCTGGTTCATTAGTTCCTGTCTAACTCTCCAGCTGCCTGGTTCATTAGTTCCTGTCTAACTCTACAGCTGCCTGGTTCATTAGTTCCTGTCTAACTCTCCAGCTGCCTGGTTCATTCGTTCCTCTCTAACTCTCCAGCTGCCTGGTTCATTAGTTCCTGTCTAACTCTCCAGCTGCCTGGTTCATTAGTTCCTGTCTAACTCTACAGCTGCCTGGTTCATTCGTTCCTGTCTAACTCTCCAGCTGCCTGGTTCATTAGTTCCTGTCTAACTCTCCAGCTGCCTGGTTCATTAGTTCCTGTCTAACTCTCCAGCTACCTGGTTCATTAGTTCCTGTCTAACTATCCAGCTGCCTGGTTCATTAGTTCCTGTCTAACTCTCCAGCTGCCTGGTTCATTAGTTTCTGTCTAACTCTCCAGCTACCTGGTTCATTAGTTCCTGTCTAACTCTACAGCTGCCTGGTTCATTAGTTCCTGTCTAACTCTACAGCTGCCTGGTTCATTAGTTCCTGTCTAACTCTACCGCTGCCTGGTTCATTAGTTCCTGTCTAACTCTACAGCTGCCTGGTTCATTAGTTCCTGTCTAACTCTCCAGCTGCCTGGTTCATTGGTTCCTGTCTAACTCTCCATCTGCCTGGCTCACTGGTTCCTGTCTAACTCTCCAGCTGCCTGGTTCATTAGTTCCTGTCTAACTCTCCAGCTGCCTGGTTCATTAGTTCCTGTCTAACTCTCCAGCTACCTGGTTCATTAGTTTCTGTCTAACTCTCCAGCTGCCTGGTTCATTAGTTCCTGTCTAACTCTCCAGCTGTCTGGTTCATTAGTTCCTGTCTAACTCTCCAGCTGCCTGGTTCATTAGTTCCTGTCTAACTCTCCAGCTGTCTGGTTCATTAGTTCCTGTCTAACTCTCCAGCTGCCTGGTTCATTAGTTCCTGTCTAACTCTCCAGCTGTCTGGTTCATTAGTTCCTGTCTAACTCTCCAGCTGTCTGGTTCATTAGTTTCTGTCTAACTCTCCAGCTGTCTGGTTCATTAGTTTCTGTCTAACTCTCCAGCTGCCTGGTTCATTAGTTCCTGTCTAACTCTCCAGCTGTCTGGTTCATTAGTTCCTGTCTAACTCTCCAGCTGTCTGGTTCATTAGTTCCTGTCTAACTCTCCAGCTACCTGGTTCATTAGTTCCTGTCTAACTCTCCAGCTGTCTGGTTCATTAGTTTCTGTCTAACTCTCCAGCTGCCTGGTTCATTAGTTCCTGTCTAACTCTCCAGCTGTCTGGTTCATTAGTTCCTGTCTAACTCTCCAGCTACCTGGTTCATTAGTTTCTGTCTAACTCTCCAGCTGTCTGGTTCATTAGTTCCTGTCTAACTCTCCAGCTGCCTGGTTCATTAGTTCCTGTCTAACTCTCCAGCTACCTGGTTCATTAGTTTCTGTCTAACTCTCCAGCTGCCTGGTTCATTAGTTCCTGTCTAACTCTCCAGCTGTCTGGTTCATTAGTTCCTGTCTAACTCTCCATCTGCCTGGTTATTTAGTTCCTGTCTAACTCTCCAGCTGCCTGGTTCATTGGTTCCTGTCTAACTCTCCAACTGCCTGGTTCATTGGTTCCTGTCTAACTGTCCAGCTGCCTGGTTCATTAGTTGCTGTCTAACTCTCCAGCTGCCTGGTTCATTGGTTCCTGTCTAACTCTCCAGCTGCCTGGTTCATTGGTTCCTGTCTAACTGTCCAGCTGCCTGGTTCATTGGTTCCTGTCTAACTCTCCAGCTGCCTGGTTCATTGGTTCCTGTCTAACTGTCCAGCTGCCTGGTTCATTGGTTCCTGTCTAACTGTCCAGCTGCCTGGTTCATTAGTTCCTGTCTAACTCTCCAGCTGCCTGGTTCATTGGTTCCTGTTTAACTCTCCAGCTGCCTGGTTCATTGGTTCCTATCTAACTCTCCAGCTGCCTGGTTCATTGGTTCCTGTCTAACTCTCCAGCTGCCTGGTTCATTGGTTCCTATCTAACTCTCCAGCTGCCTGGTTCATTAGTTCCTGTCTAACTCTCCAGCTGCCTGGTTCATTGGTTCCTGTTTAACTCTCCAGCTGCCTGGTTCATTAGTTCCTATCTAACTCTCCAGCTGCCTGGTTCATTAGTTCCTTCTAACTCTCCAGCTACCTGGTTCATTAGTTCCTGTCTAACTCTCCAACTGCCTGGTTCATTGGTTCCTGTCTAACTCTCCAGCTACCTGGTTCATTAGTTCCTGTCTAACTCTCCAGCTGCCTGGTTCATTGGTTCCTGTTTAACTCTCCAGCTGCCTGGTTCATTGGTTCCTATCTAACTCTCCAGCTGCCTGGTTCATTAGTTCCTTCTAACTCTCCAGCTACCTGGTTCATTAGATCTGTCAGTAAGTCAGGATTCAGTGTTCTCCCTTCATAGCCCAGGAGGAGAGATGCCAGCAAGACAGGACTCAGTGTTCTCCCTTCATAGCCCAGGAGGAGAGATGCCAGCAAGATAGGACTCAGTGTTCTCCCTTCATAGCCCAGGAGGAGAGATGCCAGCAAGACAGGACTCAGTGTTCTCCCTTCATAGCCCAGGAGGAGAGATGCCAGCAAGACAGGACTCAGTGTTCTCCCTTCATAGCCCAGGAGGAGAGATGCCAGCAAGATAGGACTCAGTGTTCTCCCTTCATAGCCCAGGAGGAGAGATGCCAGCAAGACAGGACTCAGTGTTCTCCCTTCATAGCCCAGGAGGAGAGATGCCAGCAAGATAGGACTCAGTGTTCTCCCTTCATAGCCCAGGAGGAGAGATGCCAGCAAGACAGGACTCAGTGTTCTCCCTTCATAGCCCAGGAGGAGAGATGCCAGCAAGACAGGACTCAGTGTTCTCCCTTCATAGCCCAGGAGGAGAGATGCCAGCAAGATAGGACTCAGTGTTCTCCCTTCATAGCCCAGGAGGAGAGATGCCAGCAAGACAGGACTCAGTGTCCTCCCTTCATAACCCAGGAGGAGAGATGCCAGCAAGACAGGACTCAGTGTCCTCCCTTCATAACCCAGGAGGAGAGATGCCAGCAAGACAGGACTCAGTGTCCTCCCTTCATAACCCAGGAGGAGAGATGCCAGCAAGACAGGACTCAGTGTCCTCCCTTCATAACCCAGGAGGAGAGATGCCAGCAAGACAGGACTCAGTGTCCTCCCTTCATAACCCAGGAGGAGAGATGCCAGCAAGACAGGACTCAGTGTCCTCCCTTCATAACCCAGGAGGAGAGATGCCAGCAAGACAGGACTCAGTGTCCTCCCTTCATAACCCAGGAGGAGAGATGCCAGCAAGACAGGACTCAGTGTCCTCCCTTCATAACCCAGGAGGAGAGATGCCAGCAAGACAGGACTCAGTGTCCTCCCTTCATAACCCAGGAGGAGAGATGCCAGCAAGACAGGACTCGGTGTCCTCCCTTCATAACCCAGGAGGAGAGATGTCAGCAAGACAGGACTCGGTGTCCTCCCTTTATAGCCCAGGAGGAGAGATGTCAGCAAGACAGGACTCGGTGTTCTCCCTTCATAGCCCAGGAGGAGAGATGCCAGCAAGATAGGACTCAGTGTTCTCCCTTCATAGCCCAGGAGGAGAGATGTCAGCAAGACAGGACTCAGTGTCCTCCCTTCATAGCCCAGGAGGAGAGATGTCAGCAAGACAGGACTCAGTGTCCTCCCTTTATAGCCCAGGAGGAGAGATGCCAGCAAGATAGGACTCAGTGTTCTCCCTTCATAGCCCAGGAGGAGAGATGCCAGCAAGACAGGACTCAGTGTCCTCCCTTCATAACCCAGGAGGAGATATGTCAGCAAGACAGGACTCGGTGTCCTCCCTTCATAGCCCAGAAGGAGAGATGCCAGCAAGACAGGACTCAGTGTCCTCCCTTCATCAGGAGGAGAGATGTCAGCAAGACAGGACTCAGTGTCCTCCCTTCATAACCCAGGAGGAGATATGTCAGCAAGACAGGACTCGGTGTCCTCCCTTCATAGCCCAGGAGGAGAGATGTCAGCAAGACAGGACTCGGTGTCCTCCCTTTATAGCCCAGGAGGAGAGATGCCAGCAAGATAGGACTCAGTGTTCTCCCTTCATAGCCCAGGAGGAGAGATGCCAGCAAGACAGGACTCAGTGTTCTCCCTTCATAGCCCAGGAGGAGAGATGCCAGCAAGATAGGACTCAGTGTTCTCCCTTCATAGCCCAGGAGGAGAGATGCCAGCAAGACAGGACTCAGTGTCCTCCCTTCATAACCCAGGAGGAGAGATGCCAGCAAGACAGGACTCAGTGTCCTCCCTTCATCAGGAGGAGAGATGTCAGCAAGACAGGACTCGGTGTCCTCCCTTCATCAGGAGGAGAGATGTCAGCCAGACAGGACTCGGTGTCCTCCCTTCATAGTCAGGAGGAAAGATGTCAGCAAGACAGGACTCGGTGTCCTCCCTTCATCAGGAGGAGAGATGTCAGCCAGACAGGACTCGGTGTCCTCCCTTCATCAGGAGGAGAGATGTCAGCAAGACAGGACTCAGTGTCCTCCCTTCATCAGGAGGAGAGATGTCAGCAAGACAGGACTCGGTGTCCTCCCTTCATCAGGAGGAGAGATGTCAGCCAGACAGGACTCAGTGTCCTCCCTTCATAGTCAGGAGGAAAGATGTCAGCAAGACAGGACTCAGTGTCCTCCCTTCATCAGGAGGAGAGATGTCAGCCAGACAGGACTCAGTGTCCTCCCTTCATCAGGAGGAGAGATGTCAGCCAGACACGACTCAGTGTCCTCCCTTCATAGTCAGGAGGAAAGATGTCAGCAAGACAGGACTCGGTGTCCTCCCTTCATCAGGAGGAGAGATGTCAGCCAGACAGGACTCGGTGTCCTCCCTTCATAGTCAGGAGGAAAGATGTCAGCAAGACAGGACTCAGTGTCCTCCCTTCATCAGGAGGAGAGATGTCAGCAAGACAGGACTCAGTGTCCTCCCTTAATCAGGAGGAGAGATGTCAGCTAGACAGGACACAGTGTCCTCTCTTCATAGTCAGGAGGAGAGATGTCAGCAAGACAGGAGTCAGTGTCCTCCCATCATCAGGAGGAGAGATGTCAGCAAGACAGGACTCACTGTCCTCCCATCATCAGGTGGAGAGATGTCAGCAAGACAGGACTCAGTGTCTTCTCTTCATAGACTCCTTCATGGTGAAGATATGAGTGGGGCAAGAATGTCTTTTGCCATCATTCTTATTCCTGCTCGCCATAGACTGGATTATGAAATAGACTACAACAAATAGAAGAAACGGGATCCAGTGGACACCTTGGAGTCAGTTGGAGGACCTGGACTTTGCGGATGACCTCGCTCTTAAGAAATAGTCTCTAAGAAGTGCAGCGTCAAACTATATGAGTCACAATTCTTACAATATAAATTAATAAAAGAAATCTTATTTATTAGCAATGTTTGTGTTTAACCGGGGCCGACTCCAGCCGCTACATTGCAACTCCAATGCTTGCTACGGGAGGTGAATTAGACACTGCAGCTCAAGCCTCGGGAAGCAGAAAAACAAGAAACGAACTAAACACCGTTTAATTTACAAGATCATACACATATTTAAGAATGTAAATGTTATAGTTACAATTAAACACATTTCACGATTGATCTAACAACATCATAAACATTAATGCTGATACTGAATTAACAATCTTAAGAAAAATGACAATGAGCGATAATAGGTACATGTTTTGAATCATAATTGATAAACTCTGGAAACATAATTATTTTAAGTACTTAGCTGATAGATGAAAGCAAATATACATTCTTGGATATTTTAATATACATGTTGATTTGCCTAACACTACTACTAGGTTATTCATGGTTGCTCTTCAAACATTTGATTTACGTTTCATTCGCTAAATTGAAGCTTAATGTCGATAAAACTGACAACAAACAAAACAACAACGAAACAAGATTGTAGACTACTTTCCAGTTACAATACTTGGTAACGATACATCACAATCAGAAACTGTTCGAAATTTAGGTGTTGTCTTTGACAGTAATTTCAGCTTTCATCACTACATTTCACAAGTTTGCAAATCATATTTCTATCATAAGCGTAATCTCCGTCGAATCCGGTGTCATTTGCTTTATCTTCTGCTAAAACAATATTAGTTGCTCATATTAATAGTCGCCTGGACTATTGTAATTGGCTTCTAAATAGCATTGTTTAGCCCGCGTGGTACTTAGGGCCCCCCGTTTTCACCATCACTACCACTACTTAAGCGGTTACATTGGCTTCCGAATTAAAGTTCTACTCAACAACTGACATACTTAGTTAATCTGCAACATTTCTCTGATATCTCTAGGACTCTTAGGTCATCCGTGTCCAAACAACTTTTGTGTTCCTAAAACTAAGACGAATATTGGCAACGTGCTTTCTCAACGGCAGCACCAACAATTTGGAATCAACTTCCCAATGCTATTAAATCTTCTGAAACTATAGACACCTTTCGTAAGAAATTGAAAACATATTTGTTTAGAATTGCTTTTCCACCATAGATTATCGGCGGTTCCATGCTCCAGGATTGCCTGTCCCCGTGTATGACTAGTCAAATGATTTTGTTTGTTGCGCCTCTGAGCTTCAATATTGTTAAGGATATAAGCGCTACAGAAGTTTCACAACTATTATTACTACCTAATGGTAACTAATGACAACGACTGATTCGCGCATTCCGGATATATTTGAACTCCCAAAAAATGTAAACGCCACGCCGTTCCATTTAGACTGTCACATATGATATTTACGAGCTGTACTTACGGTTAGTTACGGCGTTCAGGTCAGCATAGCTTGACCGACGCCATACTTTTAGGCGCGCCTCGTAACACAATGTAGTCCCTCGAAACAGAATTACGATAAATACCACGTAATATGTCAGATTGGCTTGCCTAAAGAAACCATGTTTATCGACTGTTCTCATTCGAACTGACCTGGCAGTGCCGTCTGGTATCCACCTTCAGCTGTCTGGTGTAACATAGTTACAGGTAAGTCAACATTAACTGTTGGGTTAGTGTATCGGAGTCCAAACATAAGCATGGAAGAGAATGACAAAATACATAACGCTATTAAAGAAGTGAGTAAACGGGACTGTATTATTATGGGGGGATTTTAACCATGGGCATATACAGTGGACATCTCTACAGAGTACCGGGAGAGAGGATCAAGAGTTTTTAAATTTAGTACAAGATAGTTTCCTTTCTCAACAAGTGTTAGAAGCAACCAGGGGCGAGAACGTGTTAGACATAGTATTGAGCTCACAGAAGGAATTTGTTGATAATGTCAAGATATGTGAGCCACTGGGTGTAGTGATCACAACCAGATACATTTTATCATCAAAGTAAAGGGAGAACGAAATAGAAAAATAAGGTACAGGAAAAAATTTCACAAAGGAAGATATGAGGACATGAGGGAATATTTAGCAAAGATAGACTGGAATAACACACTGAAGAATAAGACAGCAACAGAATGCTGGAATATTTTAAAGAGTGAAATTGACTGCGTCGTTGACAAATTTGTCCCCTTAAAAAACAGGGGAAACGGACAAAGAAGAAACACTTATCGAAGGAAGCCATTAGAAAAATCAAGTACAAGCAAA
>JAODUO010000652.1:7500-243797 GCA_025642075.2 Ridgeia piscesae | reverse complement strand
GTAATTGAGGAGTGGTGTTTGTAATTGAGGAGTGATGGTGTTTGTAATTGAGGAGTGAGTGGTGTTTGTAATTGAGGAGTGAGTGGTGTTTGTAATTGAGGAGTGAGTGGTGTTTGTAATTGAGGAGTGAGTGGTGTTTGTAATTGAGGAGTGAGTGGTGTTTGTAATTGAGGAGTGAGTGGTGTTTGTAATTGAGGAGTGAGTGGTGTTTGTAATTGAGGAGTGAGTGGTGTTTGTAATTGAGGAGTGAGTGGTGTTTGTAATTGAGGAGTGGGTTGATGGGTGGTGTTGTAATTGAGGAGTGGGGTTTGAATTGAGGGGAGTGGTGTTTGTAATTGAGGAGTGAGTGGTGTTTGTAATTGAGGAGTGACTGGTGTTTGTAATTGAGGAGTGAGCTGGTGTTTGTAATTGAGGAGTCAGTGGTGTTTGTAATTGAGGAGTCAGTGGTGTTTGTAATTGAGGAGTCAGTGGTGTTTGTAATTGAGGAGTGAGTGGTGTTTGTAATTGAGGAGTGAGTGGTGTTTGTAATTGAGGAGTGAGTGGTGTTTGTAATTGAGGAGTGAGTGGTGTTTGTAATTGAGGAGTGAGTGGTGTTTGTAATTGAGGAGTCAGTGGTGTTTGTAATTGAGGAGTGACTGGTGTTTGTAATTGAGGAGTGAGTGGTGTTTGTAATTGAGGAGTGAGTGGTGTTTGTAATTGAGGAGTGAGTGGTGTTTGTAATTGAGGAGTGAGTGGTGTTTGTAATTGAGGAGTGAGTGGTGTTTGTAATTGAGGAGTCGAGTGGTGTTTGTAATTGAGGAGTCAGTGGTGTTTGTAATTGAGGAGTGAGTGGTGTTGGTAACCTAGGAATAAGGCGTTGGTGACATAGGGGTAGTGATGTAGGTGTGGGGAGATAGCGACCTAGGGAAAAGAGGGTGGTAACCTACAAGTGAAGGGTTGTTGGTAATGTAGGGATGGGTTATTTGTCGCAGAGAAATAAATGTTAACAGTGTGGGCAGTTAACCAGTTAAGTGACTGAAACATGTGAAAATAAATTGATATTTATAGTCATATCAGATTGTCATTCAACACTAAGTGTGGGGGGTGGGGTGGCAGATGGGGGTTTGAAGCAATGTTGAAACACTGTTTTTGTTGAGTTTGCAAACCTTTGAGACCATCCATTAATAGTCATGTTTGAGGATTTACTACATTTTAAGTTTATTTGTAAGCTTGTGGAGCTTCTATATCCAGACACAGCATAGCTTGTTATCAACCTAAAGACAGATGAATTATGATAATAATAGTAATTGTACTACTGTAAGAACCACGAGACTCAAACCCTTGTTGTAGGACTATATAGGGCCGTGTGACTCGAATCCATGTGTGAATGATGGGTATTGCAAAGAAACAGGAGACACCTACGAATGCTACTGTCCCAATGGATACACAGGCAAGTGGCATGACACTTGTTTACCATAGCCATTACGTTATGTGCTTGTTGACAAAAAGTATAATAGACTAGATGCAGGCCTGGTAGTTCAGAGGTCAGTGGTCCAAGACCTGACCATGAAAAGAAGCAAGTGGATCTCGGCACCTTGGAAAAGATGGATTTTGAATACTCCAAAGTCAGCATATAAATGTATAAATACACAAGCATAAGTACATAAATATGTAAATATATAAATTAAACATTGCCATAAGATAAGAACATATAATTTATGGGATATATGACCATGATTTTATAAGCACAGAGCCATGGTATATTTAAAATAGTTTTTCAAACTTATATATCATTGATCTTTAGGCGCCACATTATTACACTCAAGCTATCTAATTATTTAAAATATACCCTGGCTCCGTACTCATCAAGTCATGGTCACACATCCTCTAAATGGGATGTTCTTATGTTTTTGCAATGGTTAAATTGGTTCAGCCTCCCTTTAAAAGTGCGAATGTTAAAATAAATGTATAGTTAGTTCCGCGATTTATTTGTTAAAGTCCAGGTTGATGTGAAACAATTGGGCTGTTTTCTGATGTGTGAATGATGTTTCAGGGTCCCGCTGATGTTGTTTGTGTTTCAGGATCTCACTGTGAGTTGGAGTATGATGAATGTCTGAGTCGACCGTGTCACTTTGACAGTCTCTGCACTGATCTTGTCGCTGGCTTCAACTGCTCCTGTCAGCCTGGGTTCACAGGTAACAACGTTCTTGTTTGTTGTGTTCACAGGTAACAATGTTTTTGTTTGTTTGGTTCACAGGTAAAAGTGTTCTTATTTTTAACCGATGAAGTGACCAGGGCCGAAAATCGGCCCAAATGCACCTGCCTCCGTTGTTAAAAAAATACATTTCCCTCACACTAAACTGACATGAGAAACTTTGATATCATTGGATAGCTGACATATGTGTATATTTTTCTTTGCGTAGATTCAGTGACATGTTCTTCACAGTCGAGTTTACAAAGGACGTGATTCAGTTGCTGCCCATATTTGGAAGATTTTACTGTGTCCTGATGAATTAATTTATGCATCCATTCATAAAGTCTACACCTCCACACATGCGGTATCAAAAGAAAGCTCTGTGATTGGCCAATCTGCCAAAAATAAATCACATGGGTTCAGTCCATTCAGCTAAACAGAACTGTGATTTCAAATGTAGCGTCATCAATCGCGCGAAACTAAAGTCGAAGACAAAATGGCGGCACGGTAAACAACAGTTTATCCGCTTCGTAACTTTCCTTTGGATTATCTCAAGTTTAGCAGAGCAACATTTCCAGGCGCGTGGGTTGCAATGGTAATGAGCGTGGCCGCAATCGGTCGGCTTTAATCAACGTACTTTATGTCAGAACAAAATCATAAAAATATTAGTTCTCAACGGACTTGTTTCATTTTTATGTTATTTAGCAGCTAATACATGAATCTACATTTATTTAAAAGGCGAAGTATACTCATCCATGCCATCAGTATCTGGCAGCAGGATGAAATATTTGTTTATTTTTGATTTTTTAGTTCAATTTCAAATACAAATATCCCCATGATTTTCGTTTGTTCTACAGATATTAAAATTTTATTATAATAAAGCATTCTTTTAGCGTTAAAATGATGCATCATTCATATTTTTTATTACTAATATTAGCGTAGTTATAATTTTTATAGGAACAGTACGATACAGAGGATTTTTCTTGTTCCTCTCTAGGGTTAATGTTCACAGGTAACAGCGATCTTATTTGTTGGGATCACAGGTAACAACGTTCTTATCAGTTGACTTCACAGGAAACAGCGTTCTTATTTGTTGGGTTCACAGGAAACAGCGTTCTTATTTGTTAGGCTAACAGGTAACAGCATTCTTATTTGTTGCTTCACAGGTAACAGCGTTCTTCTTAGCGTTCTTATTGTTGAATTCACAGTTAACAACGTTCTTCTTATTTGTTGGGTTCACAGGTAACAGCGTTCTTATTTGTTGGGTTCACAGGTAATAACGTTCTTTTTTGTTGAATTCACAGGTAACAACATTCTTCTTTAGTTTTTTGCGGAAACTCCATCAAATTATACCCGTATGTAGACAGGGGATTTGCCAACAGGTTGACACCAAGTTTGCATATATCGATTGAGAAAAATGGAACTTTCTAGCAAAATCAAATCAGCAATGGAATATAGATATATTATTATTCATGGTATCGATTATCACGAGCAAGAATTGCAGTTGTTTATTATATCCGATGATTTGGACCAACTTCCTAAGTGACATAATATAGAAATTCCATGTATGAATATACATTTTTTGTTACTTGTAGAACATACAGATTTTTTTTTTTTAACTTCGACTCCACATCATCTCTGGCTATATTCAAGCTATGCCAATCATGTTTGTATTATTGTATTGCGCATTACTTTCTTCACACAACTACAACGAGATATTTCTAAAAAGTTTATTAAGTATTTTGTAATATGGATAATTATTGCCCAAAAAAAATCAATTTAAAAAAAAATTGAGTAATATTCAAAATATCTCGTTGTAGTTGTGTAATACCAAGTAGTCTTCATAGGCTAGTGAAAGAATTATAATTGTATCTTTTGCAGTAATGACAGTGCACAAAAGTTGCAATATTTAACCATTATGGCAGCCATTTTGTTTGTTACCATGGCAATGGTGGGTCGGAGTGAAAAAAAGTTCAATATACTTTTTACTCCCAATGATATCACCTTTCTTACTGGATAGATAAGTTTGCCTTAATTATCAAATAAAAAAAAAACCTATTTAGCTGCCTCACCTGGCCGTAAGAGGTTAAAGGTTTGTCGTTAAATGTTGTGTTTTAACTGTCATATCTGAAAAAAACACTACTATGTTTGCATTAATAGAAAAAGTATGATAATAATCATATATTAATAAAAATTATTATTCACATAAGGTTAACCACACTTATCAGATAATATAACTACTTAAAATGATAATGCAATCACTGCCATAAATATTTCATGCGAGTTAAACAAAACGATACCTACGACCGAACTTGAATATATATAATGTTTGTGGGTGACTGTTCAACTCAGAAACTTTCAAAAGGTCAACTAATTTATTTTTTTATTGCTTATCAAGGATGATCAGGCCTGTCAAACGTCATTCTGTTACTATCCACCAGGTGGCACTCGCATACGTTGTGGAAGAAAATTATCACTATTTGCTGATATGTACATATTTGCTATATAAATTAATTAATTGATTCATATTAAATTGTATACTTCTATTATAATAGTTCAGGGTATGCAAAGATATTCTGCTTAGTGCATTAAGAAAATAATTATTGTCCTTATGAGTAGACTTGGGATGCAGTGACACCACATTATAACATGGCGAATTCCATGTATGTAGTTGAAATTGCTGTTTTGTTATTCACTCTGGTTTCTCTTCAGCCCACGCATAAATCTTTCGCCTTTTACTAAAGATTTCCGTGGAGAGGAACATTACAATGAGTCTATAAACAAATTTTTTGAGCCCTGACTTCATGTCAGGGCAACAAATACAAAAAATTCATTCTTAAGATAAGATAGCTTTATTGCCATGTATTCACAACTTCACATGTAGTTACAATAAAACATTGGAATGTATATTGAGATTGGTCGTCGCGAACTAGTACATTCACATGCACCAAAACGATGATGATAAAATATAGTACTACTTTATAATAAATAAGAACAATCATATAATAAAATCGAATAAATAATGTTTATTTATAACATCGATAAATAATTTATACGATCTAGTAGAAATATATTAGCTTAAAATGTAAAATATGAAATAAAATAATATATAATAAATTATGATAAAATATACACACTAAAAAATTCATTGTAAAGTGGAATATGTGTTTGCTTCGGGTTGGCGAAAAATCCCTTTTGTTTTGATAAAGCTTGAACGGCTAAGGGGAAAAAGCTAGTACTAAAGCGGTTGGTTTTTGATGAATCTGAATTGGTGACTAGATGGAAGAGGTTCAAATAGGTCATGGGCAGGGTGGGATGAATCTTGAGAGATGAGAGTGGCTCTTCCTAACAGGCGGTGCTGATACAGTATTTCAAGACTGGGAAGGTCTCTGCTGATGATTCGGGAAGCAGTTTTCACAACTCTTTAATCTGAGCGTTTCCTTCTGTGTAATCGACCCAAACCATACTGTGATAGAAAACATCAGAACACTCACGTTTACAGCTCTGTAAAAGTTGAGCATGACCTGTGTGGTCAAACCAAATGATCTTAACCTTCTTAAGAAGTACAGCCGCTGCTTGGCCTTTTTGACAATATTAACAACATGAGTTTTTAGCTCCCATTTAAGATTACTGGATATTGTAGAACCGACAAATTTGAAATGTTTGACGATTTCAACTGTCCTGCCATCAATCACAAGAGGCAATGGAGGAGAATATTTCTTTCTCCTAAAATCCACAATAATTTCTTTAGTCTTATTTATGTTAAGTTCCAGATTGTTATCGTTGCACCACATTATGAGTTTGTTTACTTGATCCCGATATTCAGATTCACCAGAATTTGTTATTAGCCCTATCACAGTAGTGTCATTGGCAAATTTCAGTATTTTAGTACGTACGTGACAAGATAAACAATCATGTGTAAAAAGAGAATATAACATTGGTGACAGAACACAGCCCTGAGGCGTGCCAGTAGATAACGTAACTGATGGTGATAAGTTGTTGCCTATTTTTATAACCTGCAGCCTATTTAAAAGAAAATCGAGGATCCTCAGACACATGGATTGAGGAACACCGAGGCGTTGTATCTTATCAAAAGGTTTTGATGGGATAATTGTGTTAAAAGCAGAGCTAAAATCAACAAAAAGGACCAAACGCTCGAGTGTCTTCATGACTACAGAAGTCGAGGTCTGTAATCGTTTAAACAAGAGGCTGTAGATTTTTGGGGAACAGGAATGATAGTTGACTTTTTGAAGCAATGAGGGATTTTACATTGGAAAAGAGACACATTGAACATGCTTTACAGTAGCCATGGATAGAGTTATTATACTAGTTCAGACAGTTAGACTGAGTTTGGGAGCTGTTTTGAAGTGGTCTTTCTGCAAGTTGCCGGCGTCTAACATGGGCCATAGGCATAGGCATAACCAGATCGCCACAGGTCTCTGAAATATTCTTTAATTTGAATTTTTCGTTTGAGTACCCAGGCCTGGGATTTTTTTGAATTTCACTGAATGTTCTTGAAGAGTTTCAATAGTGACAAAAGATATCGACAAAAGAATTATAATAATATTTTGCAAAGACAACATGGCAGTAACACGATTCACTAGATGGCATGTGAACAAGTAACGAACACGGTCGTTCTCTCTTCATTACACTCTTTCTTCGCATATCTAGCTACTTGCCCACTACCGTCCATAGTGTTGATTTTTATTTAGTTTTCATCACAGTATTTACTTTATGGTTGACCACCAAGGTGCAACTGAAAGGTAACTACAAATTTAGATACAAGTTTTTTAGTGGACAATTATTATAAAATAGGATCGGGAAAGATCACCATGACATGCAACATTTAGTGCCCTGCACGAAGCAGTAACAAATAAAATATGTCATATACAATGTTTATGAGTTCGCGTGTCATTCCCATAAATGGGCACCACATTCACAGGCATTGCATTGCATAGAGGCTATGTAAAATATAACCTTTTGGAAAGCGAATGAAGGACGGAATCCCCGAGGAAATATCTAGTAGATTGAATAATGTGTCATGAAACGTGTCACTCTGTGTCATAACACATGTGCCACTCTGTGTCATAAAACATGTGTCACTGTGTCATAAAACATGTGTCACTATGTCATAAAACATGTGACACTCTGTACCATAAAATATGTGCCACTCTGTGCCATACAACATGTGCCACTCTGTGCAGTCATAGCAGCCCTGCAATGCATATGCCATCAGCAGTCCAGCGTTTCACAGTTGTCACCGCCCGCTCAAGTCTTTGAAAGACCGACTTGTAGACGGGGGCCAGAAGCACACAGTTGTGGTCGGCTCAACCAGTTGGTGGTAACACGATAGACATGTAGGCTGCAGGCACTGAACTGTAGCAAAAATCAGTTGTTTTGTTCAGTCGAGTTGGACATGTGACATATTGAAGAAACGTCTTCAGTGTTTTTTGTCATTTGTTGATGTGATGTGAAATCAGTTAGGCATGCAGCTCTTGTGGTATTGGCACGTAGATACATAAACAAGTGTGAAGAAACGCTGGGGGAATTCCCTTGGTAGATAGAATGGCCAGAATGACACCAAGAGGAGTTCAGTGTCCGGCATGTAGAGTTCAGTGTCCGGCATGTAGAGTTCAGTGTCCGGCATGCAGAGTTCAGTGTCCGGCATGCAGAGTTCAGTGTCATGCAGAGTTCAGTGTCCGGCATGCAGAGTTCAGTGTCCGGCATGCAGAGTTCAGTGTCCGGCATGCAGAGTTCAGTGTCCGGCATGCAGAGTTCAGTGTCCGACATGAAGTTCAGTGTCCGGCATGCGAGTTCAGTGTCCGGCATGTAGAGTTCAGTGTCCGGCATGTAGAGTTCAGTGTCCGGCATGCAGATTCAGTGTCCGGCAGAGAGTTCAGTGTCCGGCATGTAGAGTTCAGTGTCCGGCATGTAGAGTTCAGTGTCCGGCATGCAGAGTTCAGTGTCCGGCATGTAGAGTTCAGTGTCCGGCATGTAGAGTTCAGTGTCCGGCATGCAGAGTTCAGTGTCCGGCATGCAGAGTTCAGTGTCCGGCATGCAGAGTTCAGTGTCCGGCATGCAGAGTTCAGTGTCCGGCATGTAGAGTTCAGTGTCCGGCATGTAGAGTTCAGTGTCCGGCATGTAGAGTTCAGTGTCCGGCATGCAGAGTTCAGTGTCCGGCATGCAGAGTTCAGTGTCCGGCATGCAGAGTTCAGTGTCCGGCATGCAGAGTTCAGTGTCCGGCATGCAGAGTTCAGTGTCCGGCATGTAGAGTTCAGTGTCCGGCATGCAGAGCATGTCACGAACAATAGCTGTTTTGGTAGAAACCCCCCCTCCGTGGTCTCCCAGTGGCGCATTTATTCCTGTCTAGTAATTGGTGTGCAAAATCCATCGATTAATAAGTTACTATCTTGTATATTATGGTCATCAAGCCAGGTGTTGGTAAAGGCAAATAGACATGCTTGTCTGTACTCGTGCATGTAATTCACATTTGCTTGCAATTCGTCCATTCTTGGAAGAAGTGAGCGGACGTTCGAAAAGAGTACAGTGATGAAAGGTATAGTTTGTAGCATTTATTCTCTGAGCTTTTGTCTTACCCATCCCTGTGGTGTTCTGTTTTTCGCATTCCAATTCGAGAGTGAAATCGGAATGTAGCAAATGTTCAGCAGTGCTGGAGACTCGCAGGCTAAACAGGTACTCATGGCTGTATTGAAGAAGAACATGGTTGTCATGTTGTTTTGCATACCCCGGCTCAGGAGGGTATGAAAATATCATTGCATACACACATACCAATATCAGTAATGTCCTCGCATCCATTATGGTACACTCTAAACACTCAAGAGTCACTGTGCCAACTCAAATGATAAATAAACTAAAAATATGCAGTAAAATGTTTAACACAATTGCCTGTCCTCACACTGTCACCATTTGTGCAGCACCACCCATGGTTGAAACTTATTTGAAGAATTGTGCCAAAATTAATGGGATAGCTATAAAAATATCTTGACAATGCTACCTCAGTTATCGATAATATGTTGACCATGGTAGCGCTTCAGTTAACAGTTATGTTGAAGTTGAATCAGTCGCACCCAACAAATTCCTCAAAAATTCTTTTCACCGCTAGTGCCGCTGTGCGGATTGTTAAGGTTGTGAATACACCCTTTACTTTAGCAGCACCCCGAGCGAATCCTATCAGAAGCGGGATATAAATGAGGCAGAAGTTTGTTTATGGCGTCATCTTTATGAATGTCAATGATGTATCATTTCACTCACAATTCTTTATTTGTATATAACTAAGACAAAACCCAGTAATAGTGACATGTGTTAGAGTAAACACCAAATAAACATACATAATATATTATGTACAACAACGTACACAAATAACAGTGACAGCAAATCAAAATAAGTGAACCATGTGTCGTCAACACAACATGCTGAATGACAGATTCACAGACATCTATTCTCTGTCAATGACCTGTTACATTAACCACATGAAAATTACTACAAACAAGCATTGAATTAACTGAATCTATCGTTTATATAGTGGCTAAAACCATCCAGTGTGACTACCAAACAATATGAATCCATTATGACATCTATGACAATATCACCAAAATAAATATATATATATATATACACACCCCAAATAGAATAAAGAAATCTTCATTCAGTACAGTGATTTGTCAGTTCTCATCCAGAACCACAACTGTCTTCAGTTTGCACCCTACATGGCATGCTACTGTACAATGTCTTAAACTCTTTCATGTCCCTTGTGCATTTTTTTGAGAACACTGCTGTTTTTTATGCTTTCCATCATTTCGTA
Organism: Ridgeia piscesae; assembly: GCA_025642075.2. Lineage (NCBI taxonomy): Eukaryota > Metazoa > Annelida > Polychaeta > Sabellida > Siboglinidae > Ridgeia > Ridgeia piscesae. The sequence goes on along the minus strand of JAODUO010000652.1, from coordinate 233,802 downwards.
ATTCACATGGGTTTCTTGACTTCTACTCAAGTCGAACACAGCAATGTTTTCTCCATTGAAAGCGTACTGCATCTTCACTTTTTCGATTCTCAAAGCGTATGTACACAGTGGCCTTGTGTTATGAGGTATTTTGTTAGGTATGTTTTTCCGCTGTTGCCCACTTTGTCCATGTACCAAATTATCTTTCTTGTGTCTTGTTTATTTTCTATTTCTTTGAGCAATTTGTACCGCCACAGCCTCCACATCATCGTGTCGTAGTAGGCTTGGAGTTCCTGCACATTGCTTATTCTTGGTTTTTTTCAGTTACCATCTTGTCAATCATGCTTTCATAGCAGAAGCACAATACAATTTTGTTCGTTTCACAAATTTGGCTTGGTTTAACGGCAGTATTCACAATTTGTTTCAGATATAAACAGCAATCATGATGGTTAGCTTAGGCTTAAATTAGTTACAAACTCAGATCTGTGGAATTTACACGTGGGATTGCAGTATTCTACACGAGGGGAAATGAAACTTTCCAAATAATCTACGTGGTTCTTAACCACCTTCTACAATTATAAAGGAACAATATTGGCTGAAATGTTACTGTATACAATTGCGATCATAACACATTCAACTCACCAAAGTAAATCCTCGGTTCCCTCCAAGACAGCCTCATGCCTCAGGCTCATTGCTTGCTCTAAATTAAACCGCTCCCCCCTAATCCTGCAGTCTTCCCACACCCCAACCACAGTGCCATCTTGTGGCAGACTCAGTTGCTTTATACTTTCAGCATTAAACAGCAGGTGGAGCTACTGGTGGAGATTCATCTACCAAATAAACTAATTAACTTACAATACCATCAAGGTGATCCATGATATGAACAAGCGATGAAAAACCTTGATGACCAATAACTGGAGGATACATAAACAATTTACCTCTTTCTGAAATGTTAGTTACCCACCAGGTCAGCAAAATATGAAAACTTATGGATCGACTTGGCTTGAAAACTAACAAAAGACGCGGCATAGCCTTATGTCAAGATCTATCATGTGATTGCGTCATGCATTGGCCAAGTTACCGCCAACCATCGTAGCCAAGTTACCACCAGCCATCGCGGCCAAGTTACCACCAACCATTGCGGCCAAGTTACCGCCAACCATTGCGGCCAATTTACCGCCAACCATCGTGGCCAAGTTACCGCCAACTATCTTGGCCAAGTTACCGCCAACTATCGTGGCCAAGTTAGAGCTGGCAACCCCAAGTCTAATGAATGCGGTACTGCAGAATCTGACATAAACATCTATGACCACTGCTGCTTCAAAATAAAACTAAACACCTAATTGCCTATTTTCAAGAATTTTTGTACTGCGCTATAAACAATGAATGTTGGAACAGAGCTATATATTATGATTATTATGATTACGACTATCACATGTTCACAGGCTAGGTTAGAAATCATCCGACCTCAGCAGACATGGGGTCAAAAAGTATTTACATACTTTCTAAAAAGTTACTGTATTTGCATTTGACGTAAATACTTACCTAAATTATTTGACATTTTCAAATATTTCAGATATTTTTTCAAATACATTGTCAGTACATGTATCAACATTTCTGTATCATGATCACACATAATTTTATGCTGCGTGTTTAGATAGCTATGTGCGCAAGGTAGCACAGTAGATAGAACATATTTCCTGCTGATTGAACTGTCTATAAAACACTTGCAAACTGCCAAATTTTGTTATCCACCAGGTGGCGCCCACATAATATGTTGTCATAGAAAATAATTATTTCATGGTACAGCTATATCAACGTCTATACTATAAAAATAGTTAATTGTTCAGTAACAAAATATATCTGTATTTACAGTAGTGTAGAATATGCAAAGATATACAAGGTGCATTAAGCAGAATAATTATTATCCTTTCCATTTGAGTATGTGTAGCATACAGTAACACCATATTGTAGCATGGTGACTTCCGTGTATGTAGTAAACATGTAAGTGTTGATCTTCACTCTGGTTTCTCTTCAGCCCACGCATAAATCTTTCGCCTTTTACTAAAGATTTCCGTGGAGAGGAACATTACAATGAGTCTATAGACTAATTTTTCGAGCCCTGACTTGATGTCAGGGCAACAAATACAAAGATTGACACAATTTATTTATTCAAATGTACAAGGAAGAAGTTGTTAAAACGGTTTTATTCTGTACCAAAAGTCACACCTTTCGTTCATCCATGCACCAGCTTACACTGTCACAAGGTGCATAGTTTCAGTGCTACAGGTTTGTCAATAGGCTGATTGCAACAGCACATACACATTATACACGTTGTTTGATGCTGATTTGTCATCTTAAGAGCTGGTCTTGTGTCTCCAGTGGGTAGCTCGACATATCTTGTTATGATGACATTGAGGATGTGTCCTTCCTCGTCAGTTGCTGAGAGAAAGTCTATAGTTTTGTTTGTGCATTGATGGGGGTTGTCTAATATAGCACATGGTATATCACCTGACTAAACTTGTTGGGTGGTGGCAGTATGGGATGTGACACTTCTTCTGTAATAATAATACTAACTTAATTTTGACACCATCAAATCCGGGACGGCTGTCCAGTTCACGGGTGTGTACATACATGTAAATTTGCATATACTGATTAAAATAATGGTGACAGTAATAATGATAATAATATAAAGTAATGAGACACTATGATAAAAACCGTGTAAAATTGGTTATGTATAAATTATGTAATTCTTTAACAAAATGAATATTAAACATAGACATTACAGACAAAACATTAGAACCTGCTATACTGCACTGATAGTAGTACAAATAAATAATATATGTATATATCGTAATAATAAATTAGCTAAAATATAATGTTCGTTGTGTGAAATGTGGAAAATAAAAATGTCTTTAATTGCTTCTTGAACTGTGTAATGTTGCTGTTGTCACATATGTTCCTTGGACGTTTGTTCCACAGAGTGGGTCCTGCACAGGCAAATGCACGGCGGCCGAAACGTTCCAGGTTGACTCTGGGCACCTCTAGCAGTAACCCGCCTGCAGAGCGCAGCGAACGGGGAGGTGTGTGGCGGCGTAGCAGTGCCGCAAGATACTCCGGCGTGCCATTGTATATGGCCCTGTGCACAAGTACAAGTAGTTTAAAATCGATTCGCTTTCTGACAGGCAACCAGTGTAACTGCCGCAGTATTGTTGTCATGGACTGCCGGTCGCCCCGCCGAATTTGCCTGACAATTCGTGCCGCAGATCGCTGGACCATTTCCAGACGGTGCATGTGACGATCACTTATGCCGTATAATATTGCGTTGCCGTAGTCGAGTCGCGAAGTTACGAGTCCATGTATGAGACTCTTTACATACAGTGGTACTGATGGAGTCTCGTATCTTGGCGATTCATGACAGATGGTAGTAGGCGGAGCGACACACGTTGGCCACTTGTGACGTCATAGTTAGGTTTGTGTCGACATTGAATCCCGTATAATGGGAGATGTTTCGACGAGCTGGCTACATATGTTGACGCGGGTTAATGATGTTGGTGTACGCAGGCTTGATGAATGGATGACAATGGCTTGTGACTTGTTGTCATTCATCACGAGTCCGTTATCACAGAGCCATGCTTTCGCGTCTTGTACACAGGCTTCCATACGCGTGAGGGCTTGTGTGTGGTCGGTTGGTGGGAAAGTGATGTACAGTTGGGTGTCGTCTGCGTATAAGTGGTGGCGAATATTGTGCTTTTGTAAAAGTATTGTCAGTGGTGCGATGTATGCGTTGAACAGTAGCGGTCCAAGGACTGTCCCTTGTGGCACTCCTGTAGTTATGATGTTTGCTTCCGACACGTCACTCTTTATTCGTACGACATATGTCCGATCACACAAGTAAGATGTCAGCCAGGCTAGGACGTCCTCAGATAACCCGTATCCAGACAACTGTCGCAGCAGTATTGTATGGTCGATGGTGTCGAAGGCCGCGCTTAGATCGAGTAGCATGAGGAGCACACTCTGGCGATTGTCAATCGAATGGGTGATGTCGTTGTATATCCGCCCGAGTGTATGGTGTGCACGGTACGCACTTTGATAAATCCCATAAATACCGTTCTCCTCCATGAAATGTACCTGTTGTGCAACAAAACGCTCAGTCGTCTTCGCCACAAACGTGATGTTAGATATTGGGCGGTAATTTGTGAGCGCGTTGGCGTCAGACCCTCCCTTCTTCAAAATTGGTACAACGACAGCGTGTTTCATGGGTGCGGGAAATACGGTTGTGGCTAGCGAGGCGTTGATGATCCGGGCCAATAGAGGAGAAAGAGCGTTGATGTGTTGTTTGACAATTGATGTCGGCAGTGGGTCTAGTTCACACGATTTTGTGGCAGATGTCAGTACTATTTTTTTCACATCAGAAGGTGACGCATGCTCGATCACGTCAAAGTGCGCACCCACAACTGTTGGCGTGTCGTCAGCTGGCAGCGGAGATTGATTCTGGCACAGCACTTCTGTCTTGTCTTTGAAATATCGTTGGAATCTGGTAGCGAGTGCCGAGGGTGATTCGTCTGCCACTTCTGGTAGAGTCATATTCACCTTTCGGCTAAGAAGAGAATCTGTGATGCCGTAGATAAGGCGCATATTGCCACCAGCTTTCGAAATCTCCGATCTGTAATAATCAGAGCGGGCTGTTTTTAACAATTTCCTGAAGATGTTGCGATGGTCTTTGAAAATTGTCGGTGCACAGTTAGGCTCGAATTCCGCCAAAGGCGTTCGGCACGACGGAGGGCTCATTTCGCCTCTGTCAGGTCGTTGTTGTGCCACGGAGTCGTTGGTCTAACAGTGATGGTCTGTGACACAAGAGGGGCGTGCGTGTCAATAATGGTGCGTAGGCATGTGTCGTAGGCCGCAAGTAGGACAACAGGGTCAGCCTCATCAGCGTTCAGGTTGAATGACCTTAAGTCTGCCGCGAAGATGTTGTTGTTGATAGCTGATTGTTTTCCATACGTGATGGGTCGCTTCAAATGGCTTGGTTTTGACTGGAGGAGTTCACATTTGACTGCGTAGTGGTCAGTGATTAGCGACGTGGGCTTGACAGCAGTAGCAATGGGATGCGAGATTTTGGCTGTGATCACCAAGTCTAGCGTATTGCCCCGCTCGTGAGTCGCTCCGGTAACATGTTGCGTAAAGCCAGCCGTGTCAAGCAGATCGGCCAGATTTACCGCGTCGGTGCAAGTTGGTTCGCCATATTTCGTGTTAAAATCCCCACACATGACCGTTTCAGTGGGGTGAGTACCGGCGATCAGTAACACCGTAGACACGTCGTCCAGAAATGTTCCAAAACACGAGTTCGGTGGTCGGTATATCACAATTAATTACACACATTGTGCAGCTGTTACGGGCATTTTGTAGAGTGACGGAGAGTGTTTCTGAGGCGCGGGTGTCGACACTGACACGGGATAAGAGCTGGAGAGTTTTGCGGAACAGAACCCCGAAGCCTCCACAGCGTTGAGCGCCTCCACGCGGCTGGTGTATGAGCGTAAAGTTGTCTCGGCAAAGTTCAGAAACGGATGTGTCTTCGTCAGTCAACCATGTTTCAGTCAGAGCAACAATGTCAAGTGAACACTCGTCGACGTAGTTACGTACGAACAATGATTTGTTTCGCAGAGATCTGGCGTTAATGAGACAAAATTTAGCCTTGTCAACGAGTACAGTCGAGTCCTGTGTTACGGTCGGCACTTGTATTAGGTTGTTGTTGTTGCGATGTGTGTGGGGCCGGTCGGTGGGTGGTCAATGTCCGATCACTGGATTGATTGTTCTTTGTTTTCGCCCACCTCCCCGACAGCCGTGTTTCGTTGGTAACCGGACAGCAATGCCGACATCAACTAGCGTCCTCAATGTAGCGGCAGCCAGGCGTGACGCACAGGAATGTGGAAGCAATTGACAGGCAGTGTACCTGATTGATGGCATGGTTGCGCAATACGATCAACTGAATGGGTTATGGTCCACTGAGCCGCAGTGAATGTCTATGCACAGTGGAAGATAAAACTAGTTTGTAAAGATCAATAAAAATACACATACGGTGTCCTTGGAGACAACGCAACGACTTGACGTGATCCTCGTAGGTTTACGTATATGTGTAGTCAGAATCAGTGTCGATGTAAATGCAGAACATACTAAAAATTGAGAAATATCACGAGCAACGAATGCTTGCAGCCGGTTAGGCACAACCAGTCACGTGATATATGCCCCTCCTGTCTTGTCTTGTCTTTGGTACTGGCCTATACTCATGGTGGAGTCAGACGGTCAGGGTTGGGTGCGCATGCTTATTGGGTGTGCATTATTATTGTGTGTTTGGACCATTTCAATTTCGTTCATAAGGATCTGGGTGTGATCTGGGTGTGGGGGTCTCATACTGATGATGAATATTCTAGAAGTAGTCGAACTAGGGTTGTGTAAGCAGTTGTTTTAATGTACCCCAATGTATATAGGGCTTTTGTGGAAATTGCACCTGATGAATGCTAGGGTGTGGTTTATAGAGGCCGTAACCTGATGGACATGTTTACTCCAACTTAGGTCTTTGGCTATGCATACTCCTAGATCATAGGGATGACTGTCTGTTCCCTGTAGTATTGTCACTAAACACTCCCATATGTCACCTGTGTCTGGGTCGTGGACAGACAACAGGTGAGGGACCTGATTCCTGTTCCCGACCATTACAACATTCCCCACCCCGGTGGCCACACCCTCTAACCCCAGGCAAGTTGACATCCCGTGCTTTATACATTTTACTTCGGCATGGCCGCACAACGCATCAACAATATCACTGTTAAGAATGAACACGGGCCCAATGGACCCTGGCACACCTATCCACACATTTAAAGGTTTTACCTTTCACTTGCAAAGTTCCACTTAGAAGTATCTTATTCCTGGCTTCCACTGTGTTAAACGTTATAAACCATTCATTATTCTTATGCAAGGGCCCCATGGCAAGTATGTGTTGACTTATCCGTCCAAAGATAGCCTTGAAGCCCACTTGAAAGTTCTTGCACTCATAAGACCGACTGTCATACCAAGGAGGCATTCTCTAGTCTATCTCTCGTATCTTCAAAAATTACCTGCATATCTGCAAATGAAACTAATACAAACTACTAAATAACAGGTCTTAGCTAAAAGGCCGAGTAGCGATTGTGCTGTTACTACAATACTGACTAACATAAACTGAACATCTGTTCATTAGTGGAATATTTCTATAAAGTGTGTTTTATGTGTATTTGTTCTCTGTTCATCAATCACAATACAATTTTCAGTTACTTCTATTAATATTGAATATGAATGTATTTAGTGCTGTGTTTCCCTAATGCTGTGTTTAGATGGCAGGCTTTTGAAACTGTTTTAGTTTGTTGTTTTCAAGAAAGACCTTAACCGGGTTCTATGCTAGGTGACAATGAAATACGAACTTACGGGAGTTTAATCCTCGATCCCCATCAGTTGTAACATAATAGAGAAGAACATGAGTGTAATGCCAGGTTTATTCTGCGTGTTTCTATAGATAGCTATGTGAGCAAGGTAGCACAGTAGATAGAACATCTTTACTGCTGATTGAACTGTCTAGAAAATACTTGCAAACTGCCAGGTGGAATCATGGGTATTATGACATGTTAGGTGTCAGTCTGGAGTCATACTCTTGTTATCCACCAGGTGGCGCCCACATAATATGTTGTCATAGAAAATAATGATTTCATGGTATCAACGTCTATACTATAAAAATAGTTAATTGTTCAGTAGTAAAATATATCTGTATTTACAGTAGTGTAGAATATGCAAAAATATTCAAGGTGCATTAAGCAGAATAATTATTATCCTTTCCTTTTGAGTATGTGTAGCATACAGTAACACCATATTGTAGCATGGTGACTTCCGTGTATGTAGTAGACATGTAAGTGTTGATCTTCACTCTGGTTTCTCTTCAGCCCACGCATAAATCTTTCGCCTTTTACTAAAGATTTCCGTGGAGAGGAACATTACAATGAGTCTATAGACCAATTTTTCGAGCCCTGACTTGATGTCAGGGCAACAAATACAAAGATTCATTCTTCTGACAAATTCCAGACACACATTCCTTGCATTTTTTTTTAAATAGGGGTTTTCTCTGTGCCAAAAATCATACCTTTCGTTCATCCACACACCGGGCTACATTGTTACGACGTGCAGAGTTTCAGTGCTACAGGTTTGTCACCAGGCTGATTGCAGCGGCATGTACACGTTTACATTTGTCATCTCAACTCACTTGGAGCTGGTCTCGTTTTTCCAGTGGGCATCTCGTCACATCTTGTTATTGTGACATTACGGATGTGTCCTTCCTTGTGAGTTGCAGAGAGAATGTCTATAAATAGGTTTGTTTTTTAAATGATTGTGTCGTGTAATGTTTAATTAATTTCCTATGTAGTAGGGGCCAGTGATTTAGTTACATGATATGATGTTTAGGGGGAGGGAATTCCAAATCAACCAGACCAAACTTCCATTTCACTTTCTCTAAGTACAAAAACTTTTCTAAAATATAGGCAAGTGTAAGTACTCTGGGAAAAACTCAAGTTTAAATACAAAGTACTCTTGAAATGTTTAGTCAAGCATAGTACATTGAACATGCTTCATTTATGCTTCATAATGAAAACACAAAACCATCAATATTATTCATTTTTTACATTGTTGAAGTCAATGCATAAACTACTGGCATTCTGCGTTACCTTTTGAGATGTTCACTTATTTCTAGTCTCACTGAACACAAGTGTGAGTGACCAACAGAGATGTACGGCCAAAACCTGACCAGTCAGATCTCAATGATACACCGTGGCCAGTCCTGCAGGCTCACAGGTTGATCTGTCTCACTGACACCTTCCAATTTGAACGACACTTGAAGATTTCCACCTTGACACACACCTTGCACCGCTGTTATCACGATTGAGATATGACCTTGGATCATCATCAGTGAACTCACCATACATTACTGTACGTGACCAGAGATGTTTATTCCAAGCAAATGTAGCATTCACAGCATGGATATATGCCAGACGACATCAAATTCTTTGCTGGTATTGTGGGTACTGTATCAGTTAATATACAAATAAACTGTATTATTATCACGTATTATAAATTAAAAAACATACAACCTTGTAAGTTGAGTGAGTCTCATCTTTATGGCTGATAGAACCAGGCAAAGCTTGCATATTGGCAAGTGTTGCTAGTGTCATTCTGCAGATATGGCCAATGTCAAGCGGAAATATTATAAACCACCAGGTGGCACTCATGTCCTGTCTTGTAAAGAAAAGAATAATTAACCTTTCATGATATCTGCGTGTTTACCAAATAAACAATGCAATCCTACGCGATTTTACAAATGCCAGGAGGAAATATTGAATATTGTAATCCACCAGGTGGCGCTCATGTGGTATCTTGTAAAGAAAAGAATAGTTTACTTTTCATGTTATCTGCGTGTTTATCAAATAAATGACATCATTTTCCAGTACTAAAATATTCACTTAATCATAATAGTATATGATTTAAGAACACATTTAGCCTGGTTTAATATAAAGAATTATTAGCAGTTTTTCTTTTAAACTTTACATTTTATGACACCACATTTTAGTATGGCAACTTCAGTGTATGTTGTAAACCTTTACCCCTTGATCTTCACTCTGGTTTCTCTTCAGCCCACGCATAAATCTTTCGCCTTTTACTAAAGATTTCCGTGGAGAGGAACATTACAATGAGTCTATAGACAATTTTTTCTAGCTCTGGCTTCATGTCAGGGCAACAAATAAAAAAATTCATTCTAACCACAATGTTCTATATGTGAGACACAACTGATAAAAAAATAACCATTTCAGTCCTACAGATTGAGTATGACATTCCCAGTGTATGTGCAGCAAAGTTGACAACCTGATTTCAAGTCTGGATTATAGGACCTAGTATGCATTTTGCGAATAGGGATGTTATATATTTTTGGAAAGTACGATAATCAGCGAGTAAATGAGCTGCTCTGCTGCTCCAGTTTCATGCTATAACGTTTATCATCTCTGGCATCCGAGTATCGATCAGAAATACAGCCGGTGTCACCTTTAGTTTCGTTGCTAAGTTCACCAAAATCGTCGTAGCTTCGAACATCATCATCACCTGATATAGTTTCTTCACCAAAACCATCAAATAAACCATCTAAAATATACGATGGCAAATCATTGGTTGAAATACAGCCTTCCGCTATTGTAGCCAACACAGGTTTCGATGATCCGTCTTCATAAACTAAGAAATTCTCTGTGAACTATTGGTGAGGCGATAATAAACTACAACAACGATTAGATACATAATTTATTCCGCTTGGCCACCGTATACAAGTGGTTCTATATAGTGTATAATTATGAGTTAATACGCTTTGAATGGCAAAGCTTGCCAAAACCTGAATAACTGCCTGCTGTACAGAAATTTAACAAACAGTGCGGCCATTAATTGGGCATGCCATACAGAAATGGTTAAGCCTGCAGAGTATACATCCATCTTAGAGATGAGTAGGAAGATGTTCACGATCTCTTGACAAACATCGCTAGTCTCTTCTCTTCCTTCATTGCTCATTTCTGACGACGAGCCTTGTACTTAAGCGGTTTGAGTTTGTTTCATACAGATACTTCGTTCTTTCTGAGTATCCTCTCTTGGTAGATGTCACGGTAGGTGTCAGTGTTCTTGTCTTGCCCATGTGTGCTTTTAAAAGGACGACGCCACTGTACAACACAGAAGGACCTGTAACACAGATCGGTGACCAACACGCATAAATCAGCATGTAGAAAAAGTTTTGGGGGGGATTCTGTTGTGTTGCTGTATTATGCTACATTGGTGTTGACACAATCAGCAAAAGACAGTGCAGACATTCTGTTGGTGTACGTTGAAGGTCCGCATCCCAAGGTGAAATAAACAGCTGTGAAACACCATAAGGAGAGGAACATTACAATGAGTCTATAGACAATTTTTTCTAGCCTGGCTTCATGTCAGGGCAACAAATAAAAAAATCATTCTAACCACAATGTTCTATATGTGAGACACAACTGATAAAAAAATAACATTTCAGTCCTACAGATTGAGTATGACATTCCCAGTGTATGTGCAGCAAAGTTGACAACCTGATTCAAGTCTGGATTATAGGACCTAGTATGCATTTTGGAATAGGGATGTTATATATTTTGGAAAGTACGATAATCAGCGAGTAAATGAGCTGCTCTGCTGCTCCAGTTTCATGCTATAACTTTATCATCTCTGGCATCGAGTATCGATCAGAAATACGCCGGTGTCACCTTTAGTTTCGTTGCTAAGTTCACCAAAATCGTCGTAGCTTCGAACATCATCATCACCTGATATAGTTTCTTCACCAAAACCATCAAATAAACCATCTAAAATATACGATGCAAATCATTGGTTGAAATAAGCTTCCGCTATTGTAGCCAACACAGTTTCGATGATCCGTCTTCATAAACTAAGAAATTCTCTGTGAACTATTGGTGAGCGATAATAAACTACAACAACGATTAGATACATAATTTATTCCGCTTGGCCACCGTATACAAGTGGTTCTATAAGTGTATAATTATGAGTTAAACGCTTTGAATGGCAAAGCTTGCCAAAACCTGAATAACTGCCTGCGTACAGAAATTTAACAAACAGTGCGGCCATTAATTGGGCATGCCATACAGAAATGGTTAACCTGCAGAGTATACATCCATCTTAGAGATGAGTAGGAAGATGTTCACGATCTCTTGACAAACATGCTAGTCTCTTCTCTTCCTTCATTGCTTTTGCGACGAGCCTGTACTTAAGCGTTTGAGTTTGTTTCATACAGATATTTTCTTTCTGAGTATCCTCTCTTGGTAGATGTCACGGTAGGTGTCAGTGTTCTTGTCTGTGCCCAGTGTGCTTGTAAGGGACGCGCCACTGTACAACACAGAAGGACTGCAACACAGATCGGTGACCAACAGCATAAATCAGATGTAGAAAAAGTTTTTTGGGGATTCTGTTGTGTTGCTGTATAATGCTACATTGTGTTGACACAATCAGCAAAAGACAGTGCAGACATTCTGTTGGTGTAGTGAAGATCCGCATCCCAAGGTGAAATAAACAGCTGTGAACCACCATAAGGCCCAGGCACTAGTAAACAATTCTGGTCAGCCTATAAACATGCATACAGAGTTCTTTCTACTCGACAACGAGCATTAATGAATATTATAAGCTTAGAAACTATATGAGATCATTTACCAGGGAACCAAAATCCAGATCCATCTATGTTAGTTGTTTTTTAATTTCTACCTAGAAAGATGTGTTTTTAATTAAAAGGAACACCTGATGCATTTGAAACTGAGCCATCTATGAGCGTGGAAACTATGGGCGACTTTGATTCAGGAACCTGAGTTACACATGTACTCCAAGTAGTGTCTGGTTTGTGGCTTTTTTTTGCACATGCAATCCTACGCGATATTACAAATGCCAGGAGGAAATATTGTAATCCACCAGGTGGCGTCATGTGGTATCTTGTAAAGAAAAGAATAGTTTACTTTTCATGTTATCTGCGTGTTTATCAAATAAATGACATCATTTTCCAGTACTAAAATATTCATTAATCATAATAGTATATATTTAAGAACACATTTAGCCTGGCTTAATATAAAGAATTATTAGCGGTTTTTCTTTTAAACTTTACATTTGATGACACCACATTTTTACATATGTAGTAAACCTTTACGCTGATCTTACTCTGGTTTCTCTTCAGCCCACGCATAAATCTTTCGCCTTTTACTAAAGATTTCCGTGGAGAGGAACATTAAATGAGTCTATAGACATTTTTTCAGCCCTGGCTTCATGTCAGGGCAACAAATAAAAAAATTCATTCTAACCACAATGTTCTATATGTGAGACACAACTGATAACAAAATTAACCATTTCAGTCCTACAGATTGAGTATGACATTCCCAGTGTATGTGCAGCAAAGTTGACAACCTGATTTCAAGTCTGGATTATAGGACCTAGTATGCATTTTGGAATAGGGATGTTATATATTTTTGGAAAGTACATAATCAGCGAGTAAATGAGCTGCTCTGCTGCTCCAGTTTCATGCTATAACTTTTATCATCTCTGGCATCCGAGTATCGATCAGAAATACAGCCGGTGTCACCTTTAGTTTCGTTGCTAAGTTCACCAAAATCGTCGTAGCTTCGAACATCATCATCACCTGATATAGTTTCTTCACCAAAACCATCAAATAAACCATCTAAAATATACGATGGCAAATCATTGGTTGAAATAAGCCTTCCGCTATTGTAGCCAACACAGGTTTCATGATCCGTCTTCATAAACTAAGAAATTCTCTGTGAACTATTGGTGAGCGATAATAAACTACAACAACGATTAGATACATAATTTATTCCGCTTGGCCACCGTATACAAGTGATTCTATATAGTGTATAATTATGAGTTAATACGCTTTGAATGGCAAAGCTTGCCAAAACCTGAATAACTGCCGCTGTACAGAAATTTAACAAGCAGTGCGGCCATTAATTGGACATGCCATACAGAAATGGTTAAGCCTGCAGAGTATACATCCATCTTAGAGATGAGTAGGAAGATGTTCACGATCTCTTGACAAACATCGCTAGTCTCTTCTCTTCCTTCCATTGCTCATTGCGTTTCTGACGACGAGCCTTGTACTTAAGCGATTTGAGTTTGTTTCATACAGATACTTTGTTCTTTCTGAGTATCCTCTTGGTAGATGTCACGGTAGGTGTCAGTGTTCTTGTCTTGCCCATGTGTGCTTGTAAAGGGACGACACCACTGTACAACACAGAAGGACTTGCAACACAGATCGGTGACCAACACGCATAAATCAGCATGTAGAAAAAGTTTTTTGGGGATTCTGTTGTGTTGCTGTATAATGCTACATTGGTGTTGACACAATCAGCAAAAGACAGTGCAGACATTCTGTTGGTGTACGTGTTCTATATGTGAGACACAACTGATAAAAAAATAACATTTCAGTCCTACAGATTGAGTATGACATTCCCAGTGTATGTGCAGCAAAGTTGACAACCTGATTCAAGTCTGGATTATAGGACCTAGTATGCATTTTGGAATAGGGATGTTATATATTTTGGAAAGTACGATAATCAGCGAGTAAATGAGCTGCTCTGCTGCTCCAGTTTCATGCTATAACTTTATCATCTCTGGCATCGAGTATCGATCAGAAATACGCTGTCACCTTTAGTTTCGTTGCTAAGTTCACCAAAATCGTCGTAGCTTCGAACATCATCATCACCTGATATAGTTTCTTCACCAAAACCATCAAATAAACCATCTAAAATATACGATGCAAATCATTGGTTGAAATAAGCTTCCGCTATTGTAGCCAACACAGTTTCGATGATCCGTCTTCATAAACTAAGAAATTCTCTGTGAACTATTGGTGAGCGATAATAAACTACAACAACGATTAGATACATAATTTATTCCGCTTGGCCACCGTATACAAGTGTTCTATATAGTGTATAATTATGAGTTAATACGCTTTGAATGGCAAAGCTTGCCAAAACCTGAATAACTGCCTGCGTACAGAAATTTAACAAACAGTGCGGCCATTAATTGGGCATGCCATACAGAAATGGTTAACCTGCAGAGTATACATCCATCTTAGAGATGAGTAGGAAGATGTTCACGATCTCTTGCAACATGCTAGTTCTTCTCTTCCTTCATTGCTTGCGACGAGCCTGTACTTAAGCGTTTGAGTTTGTTTCATACAGATACTTCGTTCTTTCTGAGTATCCTCTCTTGGTAGATGTCACGGTAGGTGTCAGTGTTCTTGTCTGTGCCCAGTGTGCTTGTAAGGGACGCGCCACTGTACAACACAGAAGGACTGCAACACAGATCGGTGACCAACAGCATAAATCAGATGTAGAAAAAGTTTTTGGGGGATTCTGTTGTGTTGCTGTATAATGCTACATTGTGTTGACACAATCAGCAAAAGACAGTGCAGACATTCTGTTGGTGTAGTGAAGATCCGCATCCCAAGGTGAAATAAACAGCTGTGAACCACCATAAGGCCCAGGCACTAGTAAACAATTCTGGTCAGCCTATAAACATGCATACAGAGTTCTTTCTACTCGACAACGAGCATTAATGAATATTATAAGCTTAGAAACTATATGAGATCATTTACCAGGCGAACCAGATAATCAAGAGCCATCTATGTTAGTTGTTTTTGTAATTTCTACCTAGAAAGATGTGTTTTTAATTAAAAGGAACACCTGATGCATTATGAAACTGAGCCATCTATGAGCGTGGAAACTATGGGCGACTTTGATTCAGGAACCTGAGTTACACATGTACTCCCAACGTAGTGTCTGGTTTGTGGCTTTTTTTGCCATGCAATCCTACGCGATATTACAAATGCCAGGAGGAAATATTGTAATCCACCAGGTGGCGTCATGTGGTATCTTGTAAAGAAAAGAATAGTTACTTTTCATGTTATCTGCGTGTTTATCAAATAAATGACATCATTTTCCAGTACTAAAATATTCATTAATCATAATAGTATATATTTAAGAACACATTTAGCCTGGCTTAATATAAAGAATTATTAGCGGTTTTTCTTTTAAACTTTACATTTGATGACACCACATTTTAGTATGGCAACTTCAGTGTATGTGTAAACCTTTACTGCTTGATCTTTACTCTGGTTTCTCTTCAGCCCACGCATAAATCTTTCGCCTTTTACTAAAGATTTCCGTGGAGAGGAACATTACAATGAGTCTATAGACAATTTTTTCTAGCCCTGGCTTCATGTCAGGGCAACAAATAAAAAAATTCATCTAACCACAATGTTCTATATGTGAGACACAACTGATAACAAAATTAACCATTTCAGTCCTACAGATTGAGTATGACATTCCCAGTGTATGTGCAGCAAAGTTGACAACCTGATTTCAAGTCTGGATTATAGGACCTAGTATGCATTTTGCGAATAGGGATGTTATATATTTTTGGAAAGTACGATAATCAGCGAGTAAATGAGCTGCTCTGCTGCTCCAGTTTCATGCTATAACTTTTATCATCTCTGGCATCCGAGTATCATCAGAAATACAGCCGGTGTCACCTTTAGTTTCGTTGCTAAGTTCACCAAAATCGTCGTAGCTTCGAACATCATCATCACCTGATATAGTTTCTTCACCAAAACCATCAAATAAACCATCTAAAATATACGATGCAAATCATTGGTTGAAATACAGCCTTCCGCTATTGTAGCCAACACAGGTTTCGATGATCCGTCTTCATAAACTAAGAAATTCTCTGTGAACTATTGGTGATCAGCGATAATAAACTACAACAACGATTAGATACATAATTTATTCCGCTTGGCCACCGTATACAAGTGATTCTATATAGTGTATAATTATGAGAAACGCTTTGAATGGCAAAGCTTGCCAAAACCTGAATAACTGCCTGCTGTACAGAAATTTAACAAACAGTGCGGCCATTAATTGGGCATGCCATACAGAAATGGTTAAGCCTGCAGAGTATACATCCATCTAGAGATGAGTGGAAGATGTTCACGATCTCTTGACAAACATCGCTAGTCTCTTCTCTTCCTTCATTGTCATTTCTGACGCGAGCCTTACTTAACGGTTTAGTTTGTTTCATACAGATATTTTCTTTCTGAGTATCCTCTCTTGGTAGATGTCACGGTAGGTGTCAGTGTTCTTGTCTTGCCCATGTGTGCTTGTAAAGGGACGACACCACTGTACAACACAGAAGGACTTGCAACACAGATCGGTGACCAACACGCATAAAAAAAAAAAAAAAAAAAAAAAAAAAAAAAAAAAAAAAAAAAAAAAAAAAAAAAAAAAAAAAAAAAAAAAAAAAAAAAAAAAAAAAAAAAATTTTTTTTTTTTTTTTTTTTTTTTTTTTTTTTTTTTTTTTTTTTTTTTTTTTTTTTTTTTTTTTTTTTTTTTTTTTTTTTTTTTTTTTTTTTTTTTCTAAAATTTCCGTGGAGAGGAACATTACAATGAGTCTATAGACAATTTTTTCTAGCCTGGCTTCATGTCAGGGCAACAAATAAAAAAATTCATTCTAACCACAATGTTCTATATGTGAGACACAACTGATAAAAAATAACATTTCAGTCCTACAGATTGAGTATGACATTCCCAGTGTATGTGCAGCAAAGTTGACAACCTGATTTCAAGTCTGGATTATAGGACCTAGTATGCATTTTGTGAATAGGGATGTTATATATTTTGGAAAGTACGATAATCAGCGAGTAAATGAGCTGCTCTGCTGCTCCAGTTTCATGCTATAACTTTATCATCTCTGGCATCCGAGTATCGATCAGAAATACGCCGGTGTCACCTTTAGTTTCGTTGCTAAGTTCACCAAAATCGTCGTAGCTTCGAACATCATCATCACCTGATATAGTTTCTTCACCAAAACCATCAAATAAACCATCTAAAATATACGATGCAAATCATTGGTTGAAATAAGCTTCCGCTATTGTAGCCAACACATGTTTCATGATCCGTCTTCATAAACTAAGAAATTCTCGTGAACTATGTGTCGAGCGATAATAAACTACAACAACGATAGATACTAATTTATCCGCTTGGCCACCGTATCAAGTGGTTCTAAAGTGTATAATTATGAGTTAAAACGCTTTGAATGGCAAAGCTTGCAAAACCTGAATAACTGCCTGCTGTACAGAAATTTAACAACAGTGCGCCATTAATTGGGCATGCCATACAGAAATGGTTAAGCCTGCAGAGTATACATCCATCTTAGAGATGAGTAGGAAGATGTTCACGATCTCTTGACAACATTGCTAGTCTCTTCTCTTCCTTTCATTGCGTTTGTGCGACGAGCCTGTACTTAAGCTGTTTGAGTTTGTTTCATACAGATACTTCGTTCTTTCTGAGTATCCTCTCTTGGTAGATGTCACGGTAGGTGTCAGTGTTCTTGTCTGTGCCCGTGGCTTGTAAGGGACGACGCCACTGTACAACACAGAAGGACTTGCAACACAGATCGGTGACCAACAGCATAAATCAGATGTAGAAAAAGTTTTTTGGGGGGATTCTGTTGTGTTGCTGTATAATGCTACATTGTGTTGACACAATCAGCAAAAGACAGTGCAGACATTCTGTTGGTGTATGTGGAAGATCCGCATCCCAAGGTGAAATAAACAGCTGTGAACCACATAAGAGCCGGAGGCACAGTAAACAATTCTGGTCAGCCTATAAACAGTGCATACAGAGTTTCTTTCTACTCGACAACGAGCATTAATGAATATTATAAGCTTAGAAACTATATGAGATCATTTACCAGGCGAACCAGATAATCAAGATGGCCATCTATGTTAGTTGTTTTTTAATTTCTACCTAGAAAGATGTGTTTTTAATTAAAAGGAACACCTGATGCATTATGAAACTTGAGCCATCTATGAGCGTGGAAACTATGGGCGACTTTGATTCAGGAACCTGAGTTACACATGTACTCGCAAGTAGTGTCTGGTTTGTGGCTTTTTTTGCCATGCAATCCTACGCGATATTACAAATGCCAGGAGGAAATATTGTAATCCACCAGGTGGCGTCATGTGGTATCTTGTAAAGAAAAGAATAGTTTACTTTTCATGTTATCTGCGTGTTTATCAAATAAATGACATCATTTTCCAGTACTAAAATATTCATTTAATCATAATAGTATATGATTTAAGAACACATTTAGCCTGGCTTAATATAAAGAATTATTAGCGGTTTTTCTTTTAAACTTTACATTTGATGACACCACATTTTAGTATGGCAACTTCAGTGTATGTCGTAAACCTTTACTGCTTGATCTTTACTCTGGTTTCTCTTCAGCCCACGCATAAATCTTTCGCCTTTTACTAAAGATTTCCGTGGAGAGGAACATTACAATGAGTCTATAGACAATTTTTTCTAGCCCTGGCTTCATGTCAGGGCAACAAATAAAAAAATTCATTCTAACCACAATGTTCTATATGTGAGACACAACTGATAACAAAATTAACCATTTCAGTCCTACAGATTGAGTATGACATTCCCAGTGTATGTGCAGCAAAGTTGACAACCTGATTTCAAGTCTGGATTATAGGACCTAGTATGCATTTTGCGAATAGGGATGTTATATATTTTTGGAAAGTACGATAATCAGCGAGTAAATGAGCTGCTCTGCTGCTCCAGTTTCATGCTATAACTTTTATCATCTCTGGCATCCGAGTATCGATCAGAAATACAGCCGGTGTCACCTTTAGTTTCGTTGCTAAGTTCACCAAAATCGTCGTAGCTTCGAACATCATCATCACCTGATATAGTTTCTTCACCAAAACCATCAAATAAACCATCTAAAATATACGATGGCAAATCATTGGTTGAAATACAGCCTTCCGCTATTGTAGCCAACACAGGTTTCGATGATCCGTCTTCATAAACTAAGAAATTCTCTGTGAACTATTGGTGATCGAGCGATAATAAACTACAACAACGATTAGATACATAATTTATTCCGCTTGGCCACCGTATACAAGTGATTCTATATAGTGTATAATTATGAGTTAATACGCTTTGAATGGCAAAGCTTGCCAAAACCTGAATAACTGCCTGCTGTACAGAAATTTAACAAACAGTGCGGCCATTAATTGGGCATGCCATACAGAAATGGTTAAGCCTGCAGAGTATACATCCATCTTAGAGATGAGTAGGAAGATGTTCACGATCTCTTGACAAACATCGCTAGTCTCTTCTCTTCCTTCATTGCTCATTTCTGACGCCGAGCCTTGTACTTAAGCGGTTTGAGTTTGTTTCATACAGATACTTCGTTCTTTCTGAGTATCCTCTCTTGGTAGATGTCACGGTAGGTGTCAGTGTTCTTGTCTGTGCCCATGTGTGCTTGTAAAGGGACGACACCACTGTACAACACAGAAGGACTTGCAACACAGATCGGTGACCAACACGCATAAATCAGCATGTAGAAAAAGTTTTTTGGGGGGGATTCTGTTGTGTTGCTGTATAATGCTACATTGGTGTTGACACAATCAGCAAAAGACAGTGCAGACATTCTGTTGGTGTACGTTGAAGGTCCGCATCCCAAGGTGAAATAAACAGCTGTGAAACACCATAACGAGCCGACGGGCACTAGTAAACAATTCTGGTCAGCCTATAAACACTGAATACAGAGTATCTTTCTACTCGACAACGAGCATTACTGAATATTATAAGCTTAGAAACTATATGAGATCATTTACCAGGCGAACCACACAATCCAAGATGGCCATCTATGCTTAATTGTTTTTATAATTTCTACCCTAGAAAGATGTGTTTTTAATTAAAAGGAACAGCTGATGCGTTATGAAACTTGAGCCATCTATGAGCTTGGAAACTATGGGCGACTTTGATTCAGGAACCTGAGTTACACATGTACTCCCAACGTAGTGTCTGTTTTGTGGCTTTTTTTTGCACATGCAATCCTACGCGATATTACAAATGCCAGGAGGAAATATTGTAATCCACCAGGTGGCGCTCATGTGGTATCTTGTAAAGAAAAGAATAGTTTACTTTTAATGTTATCTGCGTGTTTATCAAATAAATGACATCATTTTCCAGTACTAAAATATTCACTTAATCATAATAGTATATGATTTAAGAACACATTTAGCCTGGCTTAATATAAAGAATTATTAGCGGTTTTTCTTTTATACTTTACATTTGATGACACCACATTTTAGTATGGCAACTTCAGTGTATGTCGTAAACCTTTACCGCTTGATCTTTACTCTGGTTTCTCTTCAGCCCACGCATAAATCTTTCGCCTTTTACTAAAGATTTCCGTGGAGAGGAACATTACAATGAGTCTATAGACAATTTTTTCTAGCCCTGGCTTCATGTCAGGGCAACAAATAAAAAAAATCATTCTAACCACAATGTTCTATATGTGAGACACAACTGATAACAAAATTAACTATTTCAGTCCTACAGATTGAGTATGACATTCCCAGTGTATGTGCAGCAAAGTTGACAACCTGATATCAAGTCTGGATTATAGGACCTAGTATGCATTTTGCGAATAGGGATGTTATATATTGTTGGAAAGTACGATAATCAGCGAGTAAATGAGCTGCTCTGCTGCTCCAGTTTCATGCTATAACTTTTATCATCTCTGGCATCTGAGTATCGATCAGAAATACTGCCGGTGTCACCTTTAGTTTCGTTGCTAAGTTCACCAAAATCGTCGTAGCTTCGAACATCATCATCACCTGATATAGTTTCTTCACCAAAACCATCAAATAAACCATCTAAAATATACGATGTCAAATCATTGGTTGAAATACAGCCTTCCGCTATTGTAGCCAACACAGGTTTCGATGATCCGTCTTCATAAACTAAGAAATTCTCTGTGAACTATTGGTGAGCGATAATAAACTACAACAACGATTAGATACATAATTTATTCCGCTTGGCCACCGTATACAAGTGGTTCTATATAGTGTATAATTATGAGTTAATACGCTTTGAATGGCAAAGCTTGCCAAAACCTGAATAACTGCCTGCCGTACAGAAATTTAACAAACAGTGCGGCCATTAATTGGGCATGCCATACAGAAATGGTTAACCCTGCAGAGTATACATCCATCTTAGAGATGAGTAGGAAGATGTTCACGATCTCTTGACAAACATCGCTAGTCTCTTCTCTTCCTTCATTGCTCATTTCTGACGACGAGCCTTGTACTTAAGCGGTTTGAGTTTCGTTTCATACAGATACTTCGTTCTTTCTGAGTATCCTCTCTTGGTAGATGTCACGGTAGGTGTCAGTGTTCTTGTCTGTGCCCATGTGTGCTTGTAAAGGGACGACGCCACTGTACAACACAGAAGGACCTGCAACACAGATCGGTGACCAACATGCATAAATCAGCATGTAGAAAAAGTTTTTTTTGGGGGATTCTGTTGTGTTGCTGTATAATGCTACATTGGTGTTGACACAATCAGCAAAAGACAGTGCAGACATTCTGTTGGTGTACGTTGAAGATCCGCATCCCAAGGTGAAATAAACAGCTGTGAACCACCATAATGGGCCCACGAGCACTAGTAAACAATTCTGGTCAGCCTATAAACACTGCATACAGAGTGTCTTTCTACTCGACAACGAGCATTAATGAATATTATAAGCTTAGAAACTATATGAGATCATTTACCAGGCGAACCAGATAATTCAAGATGGCCATCTATGTTAGTTGTTTTTGTAATTTCTACTCTAGAAAGATGTGTTTTTAATTAAAAGGAACACCTGATGCATTATGAAACTTGAGCCATCTATGAGCGTGGAAACTATGGGCGACTTTGATTCAGGAACCTGAGTTACACATGTACTCCCAACGTAGTGTCTGGTTTGTGGCATTTTTTTGCGCATGCAATCCTACGCGATATTACAAATGCCAGGAGGAAATATTGTAATCCACCAGGTGGCGTTCATGTGGTATCTTGTAAAGAAAAGAATAGATTACTTTTCATGTTATCTGCGTGTTTATCAAATAAATGACATCATTTTCCAGTACTAAAATATTCACTTAATCATAATAGTATATGATTTAAGAACACATTTAGCCTGGCTTAATATAAAGAATTATTAGCGGTTTTTCTTTTAAACTTTACATTTGATGACACCACATTTTAGTATGGCAACTTCAGTGTATGTCGTAAACCTTTACTGCTTGATCTTTACTCTGGTTTCTCTTCAGCCCACGCATAAATCTTTCGCCTTTTACTAAAGATTTCCGTGGAGAGGAACATTACAATGAGTCTATAGACAATTTTTTCTAGCCCTGGCTTCATGTCAGGGCAACAAATAAAAAAATTCATTCTAACCACAATGTTCTATATGTGAGACACAACTGATAACAAAATTAACCATTTCAGTCCTACAGATTGGGTATGACATTCCCAGTGTATGTGCAGCAAAGTTGACAACCTGATTTCAAGTCTGGATTATAGGACCTAGTATGCATTTTGTGAATAGGGATGTTATATATTCTTGGAAAGTACGATAATCAGCGAGTAAATGAGCAGCTCTGCTGCTCCAGTTTCATGCTATAACGTTTATCATCTCTGGCGTCCGAGTATCGATCAGAAATACTGCCGCTGTCACCTTTAGTTTCGTTGCTAAGTTCACCAAAATCGTCGTAGCTTCGAACATCATCATCACCTGATATAGTTTCTTCACCAAAACCATCAAATAAACCATCTAAAATATACGATGGCAAATCATTGGTTGAAATACAGCCTTCCGCTATTGTAGCCAACACAGGTTTTGACGATCCCTCTTTATAAACTTAGAAATTCTCCTTAAACTATTGGTGAGCGATAATAAACTACAACAACGATAAGATACGTAATTATTCCGCTTGGCCACCGTATACAAGTGGCTCTACATAGTGTGTAATTATGAGTTAATACGCTTTGAATGGCAAAGCTTGCCAAAACCTGAATAACTGCCTGCTGTACAGAAATTTAACAAGCAGTGCGGCCATTAATTGGGCATGCCATACAGAAATGGTTAAGCCTGCAGAGTATACATCCATCTTAGAGATGAGTAGGAAGATGTTCACGATCTCTTGACAAACATCGCTAGTCTCTTCTCTTCCTTTCATTGCGTTTGTGCGACGAGCCTGGTACTTAAGCTGTTTGAGTTTGTTTCATACAGATACTTCGTTCTTTCTGAGTATCCTCTCTTGGTAGATGTCACGGTAGGTGTCAGTGTTCTTGTCTGTGCCCATGAGTGCTTGTGAAGGGACGACGCCACTGTACAACACAGAAGGATCTGCAACACAGATCGGTGACCAACACGCATAAATCAGAATGTAGAAAAAGTTATTTTGGGGGGGATTCTGTTGTGTTGCTGTATAATGCTACATTGTAGTTGACACAATCAGCAAAAGACAGTGCAGACATTCTGTTGGTGTACGTGGAAGATCCGCATCCCAAGGTGAAATAAACAGCTGTGAACCACCATAACGAGCTGGCAGGCGCTAGTAAACAATTCTGGTCAGCCTATAAACAGTGCATACAGAGTTTCTTTCTACTCGACAACGAGCATTAATGAATATTATAAGCTTAGAAACTATATGAGATCATTTACCAGGCGAACCAGATAATCCAAGATGGCCATCTATGCTTATTTGTTTTTATAATTTCTACCCTAGAAAGATGTGTTTTTAATTAAAAGGAACACCTGATGCATTATGAAACTTGAGCCATCTATGAGCGTGGAAACTATGGGCGACTTTGATTCAGGAACCTGAGTTACACATGTACTCGCAACGTAGTGTCTGGTTTGTGGCTTTTTTTTGCACATGCAATCCTACGCGATATTACAAATGCCAGGAGGAAATATTGTAATCCACCAGGTGGCGCTCATGTGGTATCTTGTAAAGAAAAGAATAGTTTACTTTTCATGTTATCTGCGTGTTTATCAAATAAATGACATCATTTTCCAGTACTAAAATATTCACTTAATCATAATAGTATATGATTTAAGAACACATTTAGCCTGGCTTAATATAAAGAATTATTAGCGGTTTTTCTTTTAAACTTTACATTTGATGACACCACATTTTAGTATGGCAACTTCAGTGTATGTCGTAAACCTTTACCGCTTGATCTTTACTCTGGTTTCTCTTCAGCCCACGCATAAATCTTTCGCCTTTTACTAAAGATTTCCGTGGAGAGGAACATTACAATGAGTCTATAGACAATTTTTTCTAGCCCTGGCTTCATGTCAGGGCAACAAATAAAAAAATTCATTCTAACCACAATGTTCTATATGTGAGACACAACTGATAACAAAATTAACCATTTCAGTCCTACAGATTGAGTATGACATTCCCAGTGTATGTGCAGCAAAGTTGACAACCTGATTTCAAGTCTGGATTATAGGACCTAGTATGCATTTTGCGAATAGGGATGTTATATATTCTTGGAAAGTACAATAATCAGCGAGTAAATGAGCTGCTCTGCTGCTCCAGTTTCATGCTATAACGTTTATCATCTCTGGCGTCCGAGTATCGATCAGAAATACAGCCGGTGTCACCTTTAGTTTCGTTGCTAAGTTCACCAAAATCGTCGTAGCTTCGAACATCATCATCACCTGATATAGTTTCTTGGCCAAAACCATCAAATAAACCATCTAAAATATACGATGGCAAATCATTGGTTGAAATGAAGTCTTCCGCTATTGTAGCCAACACAGGTTTCGATGATCCCTCTTTATAAACTTAGAAATTCTCCTTAAACTATTGGTGAGCGATAATAAACTACAACAACGATAAGATACATAATTTATTCAACTTGGCCACCGTATACAAGTGGCTCTACATAGTGTGTAATTATGAGTTAATACGCTTTGAATGGCAAAGCTTGCCAAAATCTGAATAACTGCCTGCTGTACAGAAATTTAACAAGCAGTGCAGCCATTAATTGGGCATTCCATACAGAAATGGTTAACCCTGCAGAGTATACATCCATCTTAGAGATGCATAGGAAGATGTTCACGATCTCTTGACAGACATCGCTAGTCTCTTCTCTTCCTTTCATTGCGTTTGTGCGACGAGCCTTGTACTTAAGCTGTTTGAGTTTGTTTCATACAGATACTTCGTTCTTTCTGAGTATCCTCTCTTGGTAGATGTCACGGTAGGTGTCAGTGTTCTTGTCTGTGCCCATGTGTGCTTGTGAAGGGACGACGCCACTGTACAACACAGAAGGACTTGCAACACAGATCGGTGACCAACACGCATAAATCAGAATGTAGAAAAAGTTATTTTGGGGGGGATTCCGTTGTGTTGCTGTATAATGCTACATTGTAGTTGACACAATCAGCAAAAGACAGTGCAGACATTCTGTTGGTGTACGTGGAAGATCCGCATCCCAAGGTGAAATAAACAGCTGTGAACTACCATAACGAGCCGACGGTCACTAGTAAACAATTCTGGTCAGCCTATAAACAGTGCATACAGAGTTTCTTTCTACTCGACAACGAGCATTAATGAATATTATAAGCTTAGAAACTATATGAGATCATTTACCAGGCGAACCAGATAATCCAAGATGGCCATCTATGCTTAGTTGTTTTTGTAATTTCTACCCTAGAAAGATGTGTTTTTAATTAAAAGGAACACCTGATGCATTATGAAACTTGAGCCATCTATGAGCGTGGAAACTATGGGCGACTTTGATTCAACAACCTGAATTACATACGTACTCCCAACGTAGTGTCTGATTTGTGGCATTTTTTTCTGCGCATGCAATCCTTCGCGATATTACAAATGTCAGAAGGATATATTGTAATTCACGAGGTGGCGCTCGTGTGCTATCTTGTAAAGAAAAGAATAATTTACTTTTATTAATAATGTCTGCGTGTTTACCAATTAAATGAAAACATTTTCCAGTAGTAAAATATTCACTTAATCATGATAATATATAATTTAAGAACATATTTTGCCTTGTTTAACAAAAATAATTATTAGGTTTTTTTTAAACTTTACATTTGATGACACCACATTTTGATATGTCAACTTCAGTGTAGGTAGTAAACCTTTACCGCTTGATCTTTACTCTGGTTTCTCTTCAGCCCACGCATAAATCTTTCGCCTTTTACTAAAGATTTCCGTGGAGAGGAACATTACAATGAGTCTATAGACTATTTGTTTAGCCCTGACTTCATGTCAGGGCAACAAACACAAAATTTTATTCTTCTGATAAATGCCTGACACAAATTCCTTGCATTTATTTATTCAAATGTACCTGGAAAAAATTGTTAAAATAGGGGTTTATTCTGTGCCCAAAACCACACCTTTCATTCATCTACTCACCGGGCTACATTGTTACGACGTGCAGAGTTTCAGTGCTACAGGTTAGTCAACAGGCTGATTGCAGCGGCATGTACACTTTGTTTTCATGCCGATTTGTCATCTCACAAATAAAAACATTCATTCTAAAAGGGAAACAAAAGTCAATGTTTTGATCATATGCGGTTAACAGAGTTAATAAAAAGTAATTTCCAACAACAATCATATTTTTAACGTCAATGGCTTACCAGGAAAAAAATCTAGAACACAGCCATAGAAAGTCTATAGACTACGCTATTTTAGAAACAAAATTACGTAGTTAAAACTTTGGTCGGCGTGAACTGTACATGCATGCGTATTATTATCTGCTACTTTCTGACCTAACCACGAAAACAACTGCCAACAGCCTCCAAACTTCTCACATTTCTTACATACATATACATACAATGCATTACAAAAAATCAATTGTATTCCCATGATGAAGAAAATTCACAAAAGAAACGCGCAAATTTCGATGGTCGACAACTTCGACTACTGTAAAATCGCTATTATAAGTTAGCTATATACCGCTAGATGGCGCGTTTGTGCACTCGAGTATTTATAAACCTTACTGCATTCGCACACACGAATTACTTTAATAAATAATAAATAATATAATAATAATTAGCAGCATCGCTATGGTGTGCAGAAAATGTTAACCGGCAAACAAAGGCAACGCTTTGGTGATATGGGCCATAATAGAATTGATAAAAGAAAAAATATAATAAAAAAATATATAATTTTAATTGTTTATTTTTTATAGCGCCAAATCCTTAATTGTTTGTAGCGCTTCACAACATACTGTTATTGAAGTATAAGCAACAAGAAGAATGCTACCCATAGGTAATTTCCCTTTTCTCTTTTATGACTAATAGGCAATTTTAGATAATTATGCAGACACATGTATTTTTAATATTTATTTAAAAAAAAAATACATGTGTCTGCATAATTATCTAAAATTGCCTATTAGTCATAAAAAGGAAAGGGAAATTACGTGTTGTTCAATGATGTCACATTGTTTATTTTATCAATATTTCTATAAACATCCTGCATGTACTGCGAGAATGCAAGCTTATATTACATAAGCAATGTTTTAGCAATAATAACTAAAACAATAACATGTTAATGTTATTATTTAAAAATGCACCAAAACCGTCTTTTTCTACCACCATATATTTACCATATATTCGTATTTTGTTTAAATTTCAGTGATTTATTGTCCCAATAATTAATAAAGTGTCTTGTCCAAAAATAATAATTATTACATATCTGGTGGTGGAAATACCATTCATAAGTAGAAAACAATAGCTTCAGTAATATTTTCTTATGCACAATGTGTGTGTACGTGCTGAATGAAAAATATGGTTATGTCATAATTATTTTACCATTTTAATTATATATTTACATTAATTTATAACTATTGTTGTTATGGAATTTGTATGGGTTCTTTTTAATAATGATAGGTCACTTTAGTTAATTATATAGACACATGTATTTTCATTATTTATTTAAAATATTATCTGTGGGTAGTTTTCTTCTTATTGTATTTTTTAATAGCAGCATGTTGTGAAGCGCCAGAACCAATTATGGATGTGGCACTATATAAATAAAATATTATATTATAATAAAACTTATTATTTCCTGCAAATCATAGTGACAATAATAATTAATTATTATTATATTATTTATAAGTTATTAAACAATTTCGCGCGTGAGAATGCGGTAAGTAAAGTTTATAAATACATGCCGTCTGACGACATTTTGTGTAAAGCTAACTTATATAGCGATTTTACGGTACCGCAGAACGGTCAACGAAGTTGCCGTCAAGATATGCGTGTTTGTTTTATGAATTTTCTTCGTTAGAGGAATGCAAATGATTTTATTTTATAACGTAGTGTATGTGTATGTATGTCAGATAGGTAAAGATAAGTTTGGCGGGTGGTGGAGGTTGTTTTCATGGTTGGGTCAATCCAACCCGGTCATCTGGCATCCGCATTGTGTCTGTGGCTGTCCCAACGATTGACCGAATCAACTGGACTACTGTTTCAGTTCTGGTCGATTCAAAGGGTAACAAAAAGAAATCTTACTGATACTGTCTTTCACTGTACTGTTGCTACAAACGTATGAGGAACAGTGTGGCATATTGCTGACGTAAGGCACTTTAGCGAACCGCTTGGCTCTCTGTTATGACAGCTGAACCAGCAGACGACTTTATGACCTTATACTTTTCCAAAGTGCAGATAGAAGCTGGGTTTTGATTGGTTGCATGGACCAAGATGGGTCCGTTCATGGTGTCAGTGATTTAGCTAGATTTACCCACTTTAACACCACTTTCTGAGGAAACTATTAATGCGAAAAATTTGATTGTAGATGCAAATGGTGTAAACTCTTTTAGGTGCATAACACCAAACTGTTGCCTTTTTTGGCCCTTTAATGCTCTGTTCTACATTGGTGTCAGTGTAATGGCAAGTGATAATATAATTAACCATTTCAGTCCTAAAGTCTGAGTATGACATTACCAGTGTATGTATAGCAAAGGTGATAATCTGATTTCAAGTCAAGATTCATTTTACGAATAGGGATGTTATATAATTTCGGAAAGTATGATAATCGGCAAGTAAATTAGCTGTACCATTTTACATTGACAAAACAGCATGCTGCTCCAGTTTCATGCTGTAATTTTTGTCGTCCTTTTGGTGTCCGAGTATCGAACAGGAATACTGCCGCTGTCACCTTTAGTTTTGTTGCTAAGTTCACCAACATTGTCGTAGTTTCAAATGTCATCATCATCCGATATAGTTTTTTTCATCAAAATAATCATCTAAAACATTCCATGGTAAATCACTGGTTGAAATACAGCCTTACGCTATTGTAGCCATCGCAGGTTTTGACAATCCTTCTTCATAAACTGAGAAAATCTCCTTAAACTATTGGTGAGCGATAAGAAAGTAAAACAACGATTAAATACATAATTTATTCAGCTTGGCCACCATATACAAGTGGCTCCACATAGTGGATAATTATGAGTTAATACGCTTTGAATGGCAAAGCTTGCTGAAACCTGAATAACTGCCTGCTGTACAGAAATGTCACCATCCATTTTAGAGTTGAGGTCTCAGTACATTCATAATAAGCATCTTTTAACGGTATAACAGTTATTAGAATATAACATCTTATAATGAACCTGAGCTCTTAAAACTTCAGTTTTCAAGTAAAACACTATGCTATTTAAATTAAAATAATAAAACAGTGACTTTAGTTGTCACACAGTTTTGCACTGTGTTTTTTCTGGGTGATATACCTTGTTTTTCATGTGTTTGTGTTTGGTTTGTCGTGTCACCACCAGGTGTCCTCTGCGAGACTGACATGGACGAGTGTGCATCCAGCCCATGTCTCAATAATGCAACGTGTGTTGACAGCAGCGGCACCTACAGTTGCGAATGTGCACCAGGATTCAATGGTGGGTTCTTCACTTGGACTTACTTTAAATACCTGTGACTACCAGTAGGCATTTAATGAAGACAGTTTTAAATTAATTTAATTTTTTAATTAAGTCGTTGCCTTGGAAGCCATAAGTTGGTGAGGGTATTGAGTGCTGTAGTGTGTCGGATATATGTGGTGGAAGCACTGATTGTTAACAACGGGGATTGTTTGTTAATATCAACCTCACACAGTTAAGAAAGGTGAACAACAGCCTGCTAAGAGACTGAATAAAATGAGTGTAGAGACTTAAGAGATCATGCACAAAAAGTTTTGTTGAGAGACTATAAGCAACAACTTGTTGAGTTGAGAGACTGAACAAAGTGAACTACCGTGTTATTCTTTTTTTCATATCTTTTACTTTTCAGCTCTTCTGCAGGTGTAAGGTCGCTGTGTTACATTTGTTGTCCTACCTCTCCTTAACTTCTCTGTAGGGTCTTTGTGTCACATTTGTTGTCCTATAGCTCTACTTAGCTTCTCTCTAGGGGTCTAACACATTTGTTGTCCTAGCTGTACTTCACTTATATCTAGGGTCTCTGAGTCACATTTGTTGTCCGAGCTGTACTTCACTTCTCTCTAGGGTCTCTGTGTCACATTTGTTGTCCTAGCTCTACTTCAGTTCTCTCTAGGGTCTCTGTGTCACATATGTTGTCCTAGCTGTACTTCACTTCTTTCTAGGGTCTCTGTGTCACATGTTGTCCTAGCTGTACTTCACTTCTCTCTAGGGTCTCTGTGTCACATATGTTGTCCTAGCTCTACTTCAGTTCTCTCTAGGGTCTCTGTGTCACATATGTTGTCCTAGCTGTACTTCACTTCTTTCTAGGGTCTCTGTGTCACATTTGTTGTCCTAGCTGTACTTCATTTCTTTCTAGGGTCTCTGTGTCACTTTTGTTGTCCTAGCTCTACTTCACTTCTCTCTAGGGTCTCTGTGTCACATTTGTTGTCCTAGCTCTACTTCATTCTCTCTAGGGTCTCTGTGTCACATATGTTGTCCTAGCTCTACTTCACTTCTCTCTAGGGTCTCTGTGTCACATATGTTGTTCTAGCTCTACTTCACTTCTCTCTAGGGTCTCTGTGTCACATTGTTGTCCTAGCTCTACTTCACTTCTATCTAGGGTCTCTGTGTCACATTTGTTGTCCTAGCTCTACTTCAGTTCTCTCTAGGGTCTCTGTGTCACATATGTTGTCCTAGCTCTACTTCACTTCTCTCTAGGGTCTCTGTGTCACATATGTTGTTCTAGCTCTACTTCACTTCTCTCTAGGGTCTCTGTGTCACATATGTTGTCCTAGCTCTGCTTCACTTATCTCTAGGGTCTCTGTGTCACATTTGTTGTCCTAGCTGTACTTCACTTCTTTCTAGGGTCTCTGTGTCACATTTGTTGTCCTAGCTGTACTTCACTTCTCTCTAGGGTCTCTGTGTCACATTTTTTTCATAACTCTACTCCAGTTCTCTCTAGAGTCTCTGTGTCACATTTGTTGTCCTAGCTCTACTTCACTTCTCTCTAGGGTCTCTGTGTCACATTTGTTGTCTTATAGCCCTACCTCTCTGTGTCTAGGGTCCCAATGTGACATCGACATAGATGAGTGTGTGTCAGCACCTTGTCACTACGGGGGTTTATGTCGCAACGACATTGCCTCATTCGTCTGTGACTGTCCTAAACCCTACCAGGGCGTTGACTGTGCTCTGTTGCCCTGTGATGTGCACCCCTGTGGTATGGGGGGCAGCAACTGCACCAATGATCTCACCTATCTACCCCTGGGCTTCAGGTGTCAGTGTCTGCCTGGCTACACAGGTGGGTGGTAATAAGAAACTTATACAAATGTACATACATGAAATACATGTGAACAATCAGCTATACATGTCTTGGATTAAACTAAAATACATTGTATGCAGTTGTACCTTGCATTACAGTCCTTTGTGTAATACACTCACCTCACAATTAAGGTCACCCTAGATTTCTGTAACATTTGAGTATAAGAAATATATTCTGGTAATAAGGCCTTCGTGCCATTATGGCTACTTTCACCCAGTTTTGATGGTGACCTTTATAAGATTAGGTTAGCATGTATATATATGATTATATATTTAAGTATACATTATATTATATATATTATATTATTATATATATATATATATATATATATATATATATATATATATATATAATACATACATACACACACACATATATATGATACAAAATATGACACCACAAAGATGGACAAACTGAACATTGTAAGTGTGCTGTATAAACTGAACACTTACATCAGTCACAATTAGATTAAAGTGATTCTGTCGCTGTCTCAGGCTACAGGTGTCAGGAGAACATAGACGACTGTCAGGTGCCTGACGGACAGACACGCTGCAGTGACCACGGTCAGTGCATAGACGCCCTCAATGCCTTCTGGTGCCTGTGTGAGCCAGGGTGGAAGGGGGCGCAGTGTGACCACCCCGTGGACGAGTGCCCCTTCAACCAGTGTGTCAACAACGCAACCTGTGTCAACACCAAGGAGGGGTACGAGTGTCTGTGTGCCCCAGGGTACACCGGGACGTACTGTGACGTCGACACAGATGAGTGTCAGCTGTTGGCGCCATGTCAAAACGCGGCACAGTGTGTCGATCTGTTCAACGACTACAGGTGACACAAGATTGTCTAGTCATCCAAATGTTTATAATTATAAGTGAAGCTAAATGTTTTTACTTCTTTACCCACAAATTGAAGTATTAGTTCATTATGTTTACGTTCTATATTAAGTTCAGTCTTTATATAATAGTGTATGTTGTGAGTGTTTGTGTGCGTGCTGTGTGTGTGTGTGTGTGTGTTTGTATATGTGTGTGTTTGTTTGTGCATGAGTGTGTTGACAGGTAGATTATGTCTGTTTACCTGGTTTACTGTTTATCTGTTAACAGGTTCATATGTTGACAGGTATATCTATTGATATGTATATTAGGATGATCCTCTATGCTTGACAGGTGTGTCCTATTTGTTGACGTTGAGAAGGTGTCCTTAGATTTATTGACAGGTTGACTGTTGTATCGTCCCTTGACAGGTATATGCCTTGTCACCTGTAGTATCACTGTTGACAGGTGTTTCTATTGACAGGTGTGTCTGTTCCCCTGGCTGGACTGGCAGGAATTGTAGCATCGAGGTCAATGAGTGCCTGACCTCCGACCTCAACAAATGTGCCAATGGTGCCACATGTATTGACGGATTTCGCAATGTCACATGCCTTTGCGCTCCATTCTACACTGGCACATTTTGTGAGATGACCTTTGACCCTTGCGATGAAACTAATAACCCATGTGAAAGTGGCGCCACCTGTAGGACTACGGAGGAAGGAGGCTACAACTGTAGCTGTGCTGCAGGTAACGACATACAATTGCGTTTGAAAATTGTATGACTAAACATTTTTATTTTGGCACATGTAAGTTTCAGTACAAACTGAAAACAGGATGGCATATTTAAATTATGTAGTATGGTATTAACTAATAGATAATCACATGAAACATTATGCCTTCTAGATAACCATAGATAATATGATACCTAGAATAGGTCATACAGTGTCATGTGTAGTGGTGTACATGTATGCATCCTGATGTTTCCATTTCAACAGAAACCTGGAAACAAATTCTGGTGAAATATATCCATTTGGTGAAACTCAAACAGATTCCGTAAAAGTTATGCAAACAGACTGTTAGAAAATAGTTGTATTTTCTTACAAAAATACACCTGCATGATAAACTTGTGCATCAAAAACATTCGCAACTCTATGTATTCATCCTATATATGTGCAGTTTTTTAACTGGCATACATTTTCCATTTTTAATATAAAACTACATTAAAACTTCCTGTTATTATTGCTATATCAGCAGCATGCAGTTAACCATGTGTGTGTGTGTGTGTGTGCAGACGAGGGTCATGACCTTCCTAAGACTGTTGGCACCAACTTATAAGACTGAGGGCGTTTGTAGGGTACGAGGGCCGCCACTGTGAGGTGGATGTAGACGAATGTCTCTCCAGCCCCTGTCAGAATGCAGCGACCTGTGAAGACTTGCCCGCCGCTGCCTATGCATGTCACTGTGTGTCCGGCTACACTGGCGCCACCTGTGAGATGGACATTGACGACTGTGCAAGCGGCGTCTGTCAGAACAATGCGACCTGTATTGACCAGGTCAATGGGTGAGGTCACTGCTTACTTAAACAGTGCAACTGACCTTATTCAGGTCATTGGGTCATTACTTACACAATGCAACCTGTCCTGTTTGCTGAAATGTGCACTGGAGAGATCAATGTTCACATAGTTCTCCTATTGCAGTCATCTGTGCATCTGAACTGTGTCTGGAGAGAGAAATGTTCATATAGTTCTATTGCAGTCATCTGTACATCTGAACTGTGTCTGAGAGAGAAATGTTCACATAGTTCTATTGCAGTCATATGTGCATCTGAACTGTGTCTGAGAGAGAAATGTTCACATAGTTCTATTGCAGTCATCTGTGCATCTGAACTGTGTCTGAGAGAGAAATGTTCACATAGTTCTCCTATTGTAGTCATCTGTGCATCTGAACTGTGTCTGAGAGAGAAATGTTCACATAGTTCTCCTGTTGCAGTTATCTGTGCATCTGTAGCGAAGGCTTCGCTGGAACCAACTGCTCTGACGACATCGATGAGTGCCTCAGTACTCCGTGTCCTAGTGGCGCCACCTGTCTAAATGAAGTGTCGTCATTCCGGTGTTTGTGTGCCACCGGCTATACAGGTGAGGATGTCATATGTCACCAGGAGGATGTGATTACAACTGCTGTGACACTGTCTGGTTTCTGTTATACAGCTATTACCTATTTGATTCTGGCTAGATAGCAATGTCTGGTCTGGCTGTTTAAGATTCAAGGGGTAGAGAAAATATAATGATGCAAGAAGATAGAGAGAGAAGGTGAGGTAATTAAATGAATGAAGTTGGGCAGGACGTGTAGATTGGACAAACAGAACAAATGGACAAACAGAACAAATGAGGAGAGATTGACAGAAAGTGTCAGTAGAAAGGGAGGAGAAAGACGGGAATGAAGATGGAGATTTATTTTGAATTGCAGGGATAGGAGATTTTGTGCGAAAATGACACATAATTATGGTAGATGGAGAATTCTCATCAGCAGGATGGAACAAATTTGTACGGACATGTTATATGACATCAATTTTGGCATAACAGGCCATCACTTGCTCATCTCGATTGTCTTTTTATATCTTGCATGGTAAACAAATACCTAACTTTAAAACAGAAATAATTCCTGAACTAAAATACATTTTTAGAAAATACAGAAGGGTTACTATAAACTCATGAATTCATAGATTAGTGGCTGGAAGTTTTATTTGCACGAGAGGCACAAGCCATATAGATGGAACATTTGAAGCTGCCCACATGTGCAGGCTGGACATGACAAAGTGTTTGGTTACACCTGTTCAGTCCAGGACCATCATGACACGTTCCTCCAGTTATACCTGTGTCACCTGTGGGTTTGTTGGAATTAGTGTCCTCTCTATGTCATTATTGCAGGTGACCGCTGCGAGTCAGACCTGGACGAGTGTCAGTCACAACCGTGTCGGAACGACGCAATCTGTCGCGATGACATTGGCCACTACATCTGCTTCTGTCGTCATGGGTACACTGGTGTCAACTGTCACATTGACATTGATGAATGTCTGTCAAGTCCTTGTCTATATGGAAGGTGTGTGTTGACTGGACTGAGCTAGAGAACTGGGTTGACTTCAGCAGGACAAATTGTATGAGACACTGGATGTTTGGAAATAAACCGTAATCAACCCTGATGTGAATTATACTTGAGATCACTGTAATGTCATGTTGAAAATGGGCAAGGAAATATTTCAGTCACATTATAAAACTAGCCCTGTTACCATACACACACACACACACACATATATATATATATATATATATATATATATATATATATACATATAACAAGAAGCAAACTAATTACTATTTACCACACACACATCATAACTATACAATTGTTAACACGACTGTAACTGTTTAAGATGAATTATGTTAGTACCAACATGTGTGACTACTTGCTGTCCTGTAAGTCCTGTCCTTGCCTACAGGTGTACACAAGATGTCAACTCATACACCTGCAGCTGTCACCCAGGCTGGGTGGGGCGTCAGTGCTCCATCAACATCAATGAGTGTCAGTCCTCACCCTGTCCACCAGGTGTTGCCTGTGAGGATGTTGTCAACGGCTACGTATGTCAGTGTCCAGAAGGATTCACAGGTGTGGATTGTTGTTAGAGGCAAATTGGAAACTGTTCTCATTGAGTCAGTCTTCTGTGTGACTGCTGGATTAGATGTAGATCTCAGCATGACAAGAGATTATGTATAAATAGTGTAAAGAATCTCACCCCAGATAATTGCTGTCATATCAAGATAGGACATCCTCATTAAGTAAGTTCAATTCATCTTGTCTTCAGAGTGTATTGCCTGCTTTCTAGCACTTTGACGGTGGCAAATCTTCAAATTGCATGTTTAAGAATACCGGGGCACTCTGAGTTTATCACTGTAATGGTCAATAGCTTGAATGTTATCATAGTTTAACCTAAACCTGTCAAATACAGTCAGTGTCGGGAACTTAAAATGTAACATAAATTTGTTTAGCATAATATATTAAAATTCAGTGTGTTGTGCAGATAATATTATAAAAGATGTGTAACAGTGTAAGTGATTAACTTGGTTTGGGACATAAGTTGGAGACATCTGTTTGTCACACAGGAGCCCAGTGTGAGAGTGACATTGACGTCTGCCATGTAGGCAACTCTAGCCTCTGTCTCAATGGAGGAACGTGTCATGATGGTCCTGGACTGAACTTCACATGCAGGTATAATATATATGCTCCCTGATGACACTTCATAATGACTGCTTTCTGGTTGAATTTTAGGTATATATATATATATATATATATATATATATATATATATATATATATATATATATTAATCTCTGGGTAGGATTCAAAGTCAGTAGATGATCAAATAAATGTTTGTCCTTCCTGTTAGTAATGAGAAAAATTTTTCATTTGATTATTCGTACATCATTTATTGTCTGTATATATTGTACGTTTATGCATGCGTTAGTGAGGGTATGTGTTTGTGAGGGCATGTGTTTGTGAATAGATAGCTGTGTGATAGCACAGTGGCTTATTGCGGTTGAACTACCTCGGTCAGAAGTCATACTGTTATTATCCACCAGGTGGCGCTCACATATTTTGTCAAAGAAATTAATCACTATTTCCTGTTACGTGTGTCTGTACCAAATGAACGTAAGTAAATGTTCAGTACTAAATTGTATATTTAATTATAAGTAGTTCAGTCTAATAAAAAGCTATTCAGCATGCATAAAGAAAATAATTGTTATCCTTTTGAGTAGACTTGGCATGCAGTGACACCATATTATAACATGGCGAATTCCATGTATGTAGTTGAAATTGACATTTGTTCTTCACTCTGGTTTCTCTTCAGCCCACGCATAAATCTTTCGCCTTTTACTAAAGATTTCCGTGGAGAGGAACATTACAATGAGTCTATAGACTAATTTTTTGAGCCCTGACTTCATGTCAGGGCAACAAATACAAAGTTTCATTCTTCTCAAGTATCTTTTCTTGTGTAAGTAATGTAGGTGCACAATTCCTGTTTCCCGTTATGTGTGTACAAATGCACTTGCTAATAGTTTTGCAATTACCTGTGTCTTTCTACACAATTGTTCTGTCTGCATCACATTGTTTGTAGTAACGTACACACATTGTAAGAATATTACAAATTGTAGGTTTGTAGCTGGCTACAGGAAGTAGTACATATTTATTTGTGAATACTCTGATCAGTACAGTAGTTATAGTATGGCTTAATTCTTCCCAATGAAATCAAGGTGATACCTGGCAAAACGTGACAACCAAATTACTCAGTTTGAAACTGCAAACCAAATTAATAACCTACCTATTTTATAGTTTTTTTTTTAAGCGGATGGACAGAATTCAGCTAACTCTCCTTCATCAAGGACTTCCCTGTTTATTGCTAATATTCTTTTTACCAGTTGCATGCTGGGACTCACTGGAGCTGTCTGCGAGACAGATATTGATGAATGTGCCTCTCACCCGTGCTCAACAGACCATGGTCATGTGACCTGCAATGATTTGCTGAATGGCTACACCTGCTCATGTCCACCAGGTATGTCTTGACCACTCACCTGCTCTTGTCCACCAGGTATGTCTTGACCATTCACACAGTACAAACTACTTTGTCAGTATTTAGTGAC
This sequence comes from Ridgeia piscesae, assembly GCA_025642075.2. Taxonomy (NCBI): domain Eukaryota; kingdom Metazoa; phylum Annelida; class Polychaeta; order Sabellida; family Siboglinidae; genus Ridgeia; species Ridgeia piscesae. The sequence goes on along the minus strand of JAODUO010000652.1, from coordinate 195,074 downwards.
ATTGTCACTCAAGACACAGTTTGATCTTGATAATTTCGATTGTGATGTGCAGCCTTCGTCAGAGAAAATTCAGTTTCTTTTAACAAGTGTAGAAATCTGCTAAGAAACCCAACACACCAGGACATTTCTTCTGTGTCACAAGGAAACTGTGACAAGAGAGTCCTCTAACATCCTCAAAATGGTTGCTTAAAATGTCTTGTATAAACATCTCTACATATGTGCGTATGTTAGTGATGCAGCAAGATAGATACATGTGTGTGGTTTATGGCATTGCCTGTAGGTGTCACTGGTGTGCTGTGTGAGACGGACATAGACGAGTGTCTCTCTCGTCCTTGTCAACACGCTGGACTGTGTCTCCAACAACAACCACTGGGCTTTGAGTGAGTCCCCGACTTCTCACTAACTCTGCACTTATTTATTATTGAAATGACCAGCCTGGCTGTGCAAAACCTTTGATTTCCTCGGCGGCATCTCGATTAAACTTTCTTATGCACAAAATATTCTACTTTGTCAGCTGTCAAAATGTTCTCCATAACAACAACTTCGAATAATATAAACAGGAAAATAAACAACATGGGGGATTGATTGACCTCGTGTTGAGAGGAAACGTGTCATAGAACCACGAAAGAGAGGCTGAATGACCTCCGAACAAGCTTTCGGCCAGTTCCGTGTCTCATTTGCGTAATTTATGCGCCTAAATAAAGAGATGATCGAAAATTGGCACATGATTTCAACGTAGTAAAAATCAACTTTGGAAGGAAGGAGCAGAACTACCAACATGACTGACAGACACCCTTACCCTTGTCAAGGCATGAACATGGAGTACTTTTTTGTTTTGTCCTTTTTTTTATTGTCATTTCACATTTGATGAGATAACTAAGTTGATGTCAAAAATAGTGACTTAACGGTGAGTAATTGTTAAAAAATGATCTTTATTGTGAAGGGCTGTCAATAACTGAACAAAACTAAAAACAAATATAAATAAAATGTTTTTCAGACTGCCGTGTCTCTCCTTAAGTAAACCGGAACTTGCTGATTCAGATGGGTAACAATGTCTAATGTTACAGATAAATTAATGTCTGTCTTCTTGTAATTTACTTTACTAAATGTGTACATAGACCTTTAATGTGTGTGTTTTCCACCAGGTGTCTCTGCCTGTCGGGTTATGGCGGAGAGAGTTGTGAGGTCAACTACGATGACTGTCTGCCAGCCCCGCGGTGTCAACACGGTGGCCAGTGTCACGACGGAGTGGACAGCTACACCTGCTCCTGTCCCAACTGGACCTCTGGACACAACTGTGAAACACTTCTCTACACCCCTACACCGTCCACACTCACTGATTCCCTAGCAACAGTGTCGTCATGGCAACAGGTTCCACACTCCACCATGGTGACAACTGTGAGTTCTGTCGACACAGTCAAGTCTTTTCCCCCTGTCACCATGGTAACATATGAGGTGATGTCAACAACACCGAGTCTGGACATTACAGACATCTCGACAGAATCCAACACTGTGGTAACAACCACACCAACATCAAGGGCATCCGAAAGTGTGACAGTGACAGAAGTGGACATAACGGCTACCCCAACTACATCAGTCCAGTTGTGCACAGTGACAGTGACCTCAAGCTTGGACATCACCTTTGTGTCACGGACAGTCCACACAAAGGTGACACAAAAGACAGTGTCACCTACACCAGACCTGGAAACAGCTGCAGTGACAGAGACAGAGCACACCCAGTCAGTCACTCCAACCACTGTCTTGTTCTCTAGTTTGTCATCAACAAGTAATAATTCCACAAAACCAACTGTTCAGTTGGCCACCATGACGACAGCACCCATGGCAACAGCAACAGTAACAATGGCAACTGTGACAACAGCATCCATAGGAACAGTATCCATGACAACAGCAACCATGGCAACAGCCACCATGACATCAGCAACCATGGCAACAGCATCCATGGCAACAGCATCCATGGCAACAGCATCCATGGCAACAGCAACCACGGCAACCACAGGTTCTACTTCATTGTTGCCCCACCCCCCTCTGTTCCCCTCTACCGCCGGGGTGACTGGGAGTGCAGCAGTAGGAACTCTGGTGGTTGGTACCTCGGAGAACATTTGGACCCCCTCAGGTCTGTCCCTAGTTGACATGGCAACCACCTTACACAGCCTGACAGCTTTTATGTCACCCACAGCAACAGTCTGGCACAACATGTCTGTGGTAATGTCACATACAGCAGTGTCACCAGTAGCATTTGTCACTGTGTCACTTGTGTCGGTAGTAACACCAGCTAGCAGCATGCTATCATCCACAGCAGTGCCACTTAGCAGCATGCCAAGTGTACTGGCATCCACAGCAATGCCAGTTGACAGTACGCTGTCTGTTACAGTGGCAGTCAGTGGCATGTCACTACCAGTTAGTTCAGCAGTTGAAATGTCACTAGCAACGCCTGCGTTGTCAGTAGCAACAGGACAGTCAACCACATTGCCTATGCACTCTGCTTCTGCATCGATACGCTCCTCTTCAGTAACAGAGTCGACTGTAACAAAGCACGTCACACCAGCACTGGAGCCGAGTGTAACCTCTTTACCTGGGGTGACATTGTTGTCAGGTTTGGGAATTTATTTTTCTTCTGAACAATTTATTTACTTTGTATAATTTGTGCCTACTATGTTTGCATGATGCAGTGTAGACTGAGGCGTAGTTGGACCAGCACACGCATTATGACAGCTGATATATTTTAATGTAACACCTTTGAGCAGGTTCATAACCCAGGTACATGGTGCTTTATAAATGTTTCCAAATAATAATACTATGCGGTATATGTTTATCCATTGACAACTGATATTTGGTAACCAACTTTGACTAAATCCAGAGATAGTTGATATCTGATAAATTACAATGACTTTTACATCCAGTGACAGCTGATATATTATAAACCATACCCATTTGTCAAGTCTTTAAACATTGGCAAGATGATTATGTTCTGACATTTTCATAGCAACCATTGCACCATCCGCAACTACTTTGGAGTACACGTCATCCATTGTCATGACAACACCAGTCGCCATGACAACACCAGTTGCTGTGACCACACCTGTTGCCATGACAACTGTTGCTGAGCCAATGAGCTGCTTTGATGAGCCGTGTGCCCATGGTGGGTCATGTGTGATTGCCACTCAGGGTGAACATGCGATGTTCTACTGCGTGTGCACATTCAGCTACGAGGGAGATCGGTGCGAGACAGGTAGAGACATTGTGGGAAACACTCACTGCATACTCAGTTGGTTTTATGTGACACTGGCTTCAAAATTGAGAAATTGTGTAGATGACTTTTTTCTAGTGAAGTTTGCCTTTGTTTGTTATCCATACACATTGATAATTATCTCAAGATCTTAAGCAAAATATAGGTAAATTATGTGTTATTTTATGGCAATAATGTTACACTAAGCTGAACGTTTTGTTCTAACAGGAAACGGAGATCTATGACATGTTAATGTTGATAATGTCACATTAGGGTGGAAGCGTTGTTCTATGGAAATGTTGATGATATGGTAATACTGTTACTTTGAGCTGAGTGTTTTGTTCTAGCTGTGGAGATGGAGATGATACGGTTCAAGGGTGATTCTCTTCTCACCTTCCCTCCTCCTGTGATCACAGATGGAATTGTCTTAAAACTATCATTGGAGACCACCCAGGTAGGATGTGAAACTGTAGCTATATGATTTTATTAAACAGGTTCAAAGAACTTTAAATAATAGTAACACTTCTGTAGTGCCAATGTACACAAAAATTATCCTTGAAAATTCACCCCATGGGGTGCAAAACAATCATTAGGTGTAATCCTAATTGGGGACAGGCAACAAGAGTTATTGGAATATAGGATCACCAAAAATTATGGCAGTATACACTGGCATTGCACGTCCACCATCATGTTTTCAAAACAAATCTTATATGAAACGTTTCTATGGAGTGTGAAGGCACTATAACATAAACATGGAAACAAAGACATCATTCAATGATTCTGCTTTCAGGAAAATGGAGTTTTGTTTTACTCGGCCAGAGACTATGATACCACCTCCTCCACTCACTACATGCGCCTCCTGGTGGAGGACGGGATATTGAAGGTTTGTTGATTGAGTTCATTGTATTGTGATAGAAAGATCAGAGATCCCATGTTCTCTTCACAAATGACATCCGAAATGATGCGCAAGACAATTTGAATGTCTTATTAATTCTTTCAGTTCAGTGTCCTTCTTATAATGCTATGTTCTGTGTAATAATTAAGAACTAGGTTAGGTTAATACTTAGAACGACGGACATTCAGACAAACGTATCTGGAGTAGAGACCTCTTGCTGATGTTTCAAGGCGTAGGTAATGTCATTCACTTTATTGTCTTGATTAATTCCACTATATAAACAATGCTAGATAAATGTCAATGTACATATTGGTTATTTTGTATAGTAACTGGAACGTGGCTGAATTCTTTCGTTAAGTACTGGAATGTGTTCTTTGTGGTGTCACGGGAGTCATCTGTGTGTTTCAGTATGAGTTCTCATGCGTCATCCAGAGTTTCCACCTGGACAGTGGGGTGACAGTGGACACAGGAGACACCTTCAATGTCACTGTTATGTGGGTCTTTGTAGCATATAATCATGCTTTCACTTACAGAGTCTTGTCTCAGCACAGCTACGTGCTGCGCAACCTTTATTAGCTAACTTTTGCTCACATGTTTGCCATGAGCAAAATCTGTTTTATGTCTGGTAATTTTATGTGAGTTCGAATGAGTACTTCTATAAGCAGATTTAAGCTTTGCAAATTCCTATTACATATACATTATCATATTTTTTATTTCAGTGAGTTTACATCAGTTTGATGAAAAAAAAATGTCACAAATCACATGAAATTTTTTATCACTTTCACATTGTAGCTCCGTACATATAAACAGCATCTGTACAAAACTAATTAATTACTCCAGCTTAACTTACAACTATATTAATTATATTGCTTAAATTCAGTCATTCTGATCTTGTTTTAGTCAGACGACTGGTTGCCAAGCAACTCTCGTGGTGGCCGGTCCCAACAACACAAGTGGCCGCTCACAGATGGGAATGACATACGTCTTCCCCACCTTCCAATTCACCCAACTCTCCTCCCTCTACCTGGGAGGAGTTCCCGCAGCCGTGTCCTACATCTTTGGGAGAGGGGACAACTTCACGGGGTGTCTGGGACACATCTCATGGAATGACATCCCCCTCCAGCTGATGGACGCCACCAGTGGGGTGAGTGGGATTAACAGTACAAGTGGATTAACACCGTTAGTGGGGTTAACATTACAAGTGGGGTGATCGAGTTGGATTAACACCACCAGTGGGGTGAGTGGGGGATTAGCACTACTAATGGGATTTACATTACTAGTGGGGTGAATAGTAGAATAACACCACAGATGGGATTAACACCACTAGTAGGGTGAGTGTCAGATTAACATAACTATAGTGAGGTGAGATTAACACCAATAGTAGGGTGAGTGTCAGATTAACATAACTATAGTGAGGTGAGATTAACACCAATAGTAGGGATTAGTAATTGTGGGATTAACACCACTAGTGGGATTAACACCACTATAGAGTGGGGTAAGTGTGATTAACACCACTAGTAAGATAGGAGTGGGATTAAAACAACTAGTGGGGAAAGTGTGTGAGCGACACAACCAGTATGGTAAGTTTAGGGGTTAAGTGTGAGATTAACTACACAAGTGGAATGTGGAATTAACATCAATAACAGGAAGCTTTACGTTACATATTGGACGTCTGTCATTCTGAAATATTTCATCTCTATTTCTGCGTTTTGCATGATGACTTACGTAGCTCTGTCATGTTGTAGGAGAACATAGGGGACTGCACCCTGCCTCCCTCCACCACCCTACCACCCCCCGTCCCAACCACGGCACCCCTCACCTGCGACGACCTCGCATGTGACAATGGCGCCACCTGTAGGATGGTAGTGGCGCCACATGACGGGGAGCCAACGTATCGCTGTGACTGTCCGCTTCATTTCCGTGGTCAACTGTGTCAGGAAGGTGATGCTATGTTACTACTATAAGTGTTTCTTGGAATTAAGAAAGACCTGGTTAAAGGATGTTTCATATGGAAACATCCTGTAACCACACATTGAATAATTGTTTGCTGTTAGACCACTAAATTTATATATTTTGATTTAAGTTGTATTCTACTTTCAGTTGTTGTCATTATGTAGTATCTTTGCTAAGTTACCAAATGCTGTTTAAAATCACATTGTATTATTGTAGTTTAGCTGGTGTCTTTGCAACAGCCAGGCTAATATGTTAATTTTTCGGTTTCATTTTCAGAAATTTCTGTTTATTTTCCACGTTTTCATGGAAATTCGTACCTGGAGCATGACCTGCATGACGTAGACACAACGGTGACTCTTGACCTGTACTTGTCCTTCAAGACGACATCCAACAATGGAACCTTACTCTTCTCAGAAGATGAATATTCTGGATTCTTTTATGTCTTCATCAAAAATGGAATGGTGCAACTTCAGTTGTCCTGCACCCGAGTTAATGTTTTATTTATCGACACCCAGACATCCGTCAACAACGGCTCCCTGACCATCGTCACCATCCGGTAAGACTTACCATTTGTCTCTGAATCAATGCTTTTATATTTGATGTTTAGTCTTGTTAAAAGTAGCTGTTAATTTTGATACATGCTAATAATTGTGTTATGAATTCTTGGCTTTATGTTTTTTACTCAGTTAATAAACATAATATGAAACTGACAAGTCATCAGCCATGTGACAGTAACGTAATTAACAGTAACGTAAACGTACATTATTATTTTATTATTAGTATAATGTTTGCAGTAACTAATCTGATAATAACCTACTGTTTCAGTCTGTCCGTGTTTCCTTCGACTCAGCAATGTGATGTCAGCATACAGATCAACAGTAACACTCCGATCAACACATCACTGTCCACATCACACAAGGTGGCAGCACCTATACTGAGGACACTCTACGTGGGGGGTCTGCCACCTGGGTACCTTCCTTTGGTAGCAGCAATGCGGTCGGAGCACATTGATGGTTTCGATGGATGCATGCGCCACCTACAGGTGAATAACGATGAACGATTATTGTTCCAAGATGCCACCAGGGGTCAGAACATTGACGACTGCGATGTTCCGATGTGCAGCTTCCGTCCATGCCTCAACAACGGAACATGTCTGAGGTGGGCTCAGTCTTCATAATCTCATTGCTTAGGTCTAAAGCAGAAGCAAGTATGTACTCACGTTTTTTTAAATTGACATTGCAAATTTTAACTTACACTACTTGTAATTTGTTTGTAAATAAATCATTCATCAATCATCATTCTGATAGATGCTATTAAATATTTTATTTAATCACTAAGGGATGCATTTATTGGTAGTTATTTTACTGTAACATGTAATTTTTTCCGTCCGTCTGTCCATGTCATGTTGTCACTGTCATGTTCCAGTGACGCTGTCTCATGGTGGTGTGTCTGTCCGGCTGGTGTCACTGGCAGTCTGTGTGAGAGGTCGGCATGTCACTACGATCCGTGTCAACACGGTGGCACCTGCTTGGTGACAGGTGACACCTACGTCTGTGTGTGCCCCTACGGCCGACACGGCGCAAACTGCAGTCAAGGTGACGTCATTTCAATGTATCTGTTCAACAATGTTATGGTAAAAACTACTGGTTTGTGTTAAGTGTATATATGCATGCATGCATGCATAAATACATGCATTTATACATACATACATAATACATTTTGATTGATAAATAAATAAATGTATTTTAAATAGCTCATACATGCTCATAAATAGATCTGTATGCTGACATCACATATGTAGTAAAGGTTGGGTGACTGCTCCTTTACTTGGATTTGAATGTGTTGTGCAGTCAATAGTAATCATTTCATAGTCATGTTCATGACGGCATGAAGCACTTTTTGTCCACAGAACTGACGATTTCACGGCCCAGTTTCCGTGGCAATGAGTTCGGCTACTCGTCCTACCTGGCGTACCCTCGAGTGAAGAACATGGACTTCCACATGGAACTTCGATTCAGCTTCTCTGTGTTGGACAATGACCTGGCTCCCAGTGGGATGGTGGTCTACTCCGGCCAGAGGGCAGGTGAGTTAGGCTGTCCAGCCAGGGACTAAGTACTAATGTAGCTGTAGGCATGTTTATTCAACAGCAGCCTAATTCCTTGATGATGAATGTGGCACTTACTTCTTTGTGGTACAATTTATTTTTCAAATCACATTAATTCTTATAGCAACTGCAATAAAATACCAGTATATAATGGGGAACCTACAGAAATAATAATCCAGGTGGCTCCATTATGCAACTCGGACCTCGTATCGTCAACCGCCAGCGTTCCGTTACTTCGTTATGCCGCATTCATTCATTATATCCAGCATTTCTTAACACACGTTGTAGATATGCCTTATAGTTACAACACTTGGTGACAAAAAGACCCCAAAGATGAATTAAAAAAATTAAACAGTGCGCATGGGTAAAGAACGTGAATAAGTCACACACCCAAGTTGCGTATTAGCACCGCCAGGCAATCCTGTCGGTTACCCATTTTATACAAACTTGACAACTGCAAAAAATTAAGACATCACTGGATAATTAACATCAAATTAGTTAATTGTGTAAATATGCATGGATACATTTGTAAATATGTGAGTGTTGACATGTATGTCACGTGTTAGTGATCATTTGGAAACAGGGAGAGTTGAAGTGTAAACTGACAGTTGCTCTCCCCTGCTTCACAATTCATACTTATACGTATGTTTTTGAGTTAGATCTCTCAATTTTTTAAGACTTCAGGTGCTATTTAGTTTATTATTAAACATGTCATTGATTAATATGTTCTCCCAGCAAAAAACGACCCGTGATTTCACATGTTCTTTAAGTGAATTCACGAGTTCAACTGGCTCAATTAATTCACGTGAATTCACCGGATTCTGTGAACAAATTTGGTGTATCGACACGCGTTTTCCGTGAAATCACGAGTTTTTCATGTGATGACACATACCAGTGAAACCGTACGAGTTCTGACCCAGGCAGAACACATGTATTCACATGAATACACTTGAAAACATGTACTTGTGGACCGGTACCAATTAATTATGAACCAGTATGACATGTGCCAACTGGTTCAGAAATGGTTCCTTAAATTTGCTGGGCTGTGCTGTACGTGACGCTCTTTCGATCAGTAGATTAATTGTAACTATATTCTTTGCCGTTTTAGAGATGAATATATACAGGGTTTGTCTTCATATTAGTTCAAAATAATGTCAGCTATATATACATGCACAAACTTAAATGTCCAGTGCCACTACTGTCATGCTGTGGTCATGTGACTGCAGGTGACCCTACGGACGGAGCGGATTATGTGGCTGTGGGTGTGACAGGTGGTCATGTCATCTTCCAGTACAACCTGGGCTCAGGTAACTGTATACTTCATTTGACAGTCATTCTTGACTTTGTAATCATTTTTATGTTGATTCACAACTTTATTATTGTCTAGTCACAGCTAATTTGTTTCCCGGATGAGTTATTATTGACTACAGTCATTTGTTTAGCCTGAACATTAATTGGCAATGTATATTGGAACATCTTCAACTCTGCAGACAGCTGACCTCAGGTTGTGTGGGGGTGTCGAGCCCCCACATTTATTTTGCTTAGATAACTAGTTGCTTAGATAATTTCTCGTGCAATCATACATGACATTTATGTTTTTTAGGGGATTTGCTTTATTTATCTAGGTCAACGGCAATGCTCTTATAGTTTTGTTACTGTGTCATTTCTCTTTATTTATGTAATTAAAGGCATTGTCATTTTCCACTCAATTTTGTTTCGGTTCTTCTTGCTATCTCACGCTCCATAAACTAACCAAAGCACAGCAGACTCCCTGGATATTAAAGCCTGGATATTAAAACGTTCCACATGAGAATCGCTGCACTAGGTGAACATTTTTAATAACTCTTAAAATTGTCTTCCAGGTATGATAATGATAAAAAGTGACCGTCCACTGGACATGCTGACCCCCGTCCATTCGGTTCACCTTGGTCGCTATCGGCAACATGGGTGGCTCCAGGTTGATGGTCAGCGCAACATGTCCGGCCAGACTCCTGGTCAGCTGTTTGGCCTAAATGTCTTCTCAGACTTCTACATTGGTGGCCATGACACATTTGACCTTGACCTACTTCCTCGTGACCTCAACTTCACCTCGGGATTCACTGGTAGGGGGAATATCTGTTGGAACAAGTAAACCCATTACAGGTGCCACAGTTCGAAATTATAATTGTTCACACACTGAAATTTATTATATTAAAAAAGACAATTATGAAATGAACAGTCCACATCAGCCTAATGGTGTAATGAGCAATAGTGACACTGTCTGGTGCATTGGCTTCACAATGTAATATATCTTTAGTGTCACAGTTCTCATGAATGTGCCACAATGTACAAACACTATGTGATTTATCCGTTTTATTATGTTTGCCAAAAAATCATATTTATTTAACATTATTATCAATAATAAAACTCTCTGTAGAACCTGAGTACCAGATGGACCTAGCCATTGCGGAGGCATAATAATATCTACAACAATTACGTACTCACAGATGAGTTGACAGATGTGTTTGTGATATATGGTCTCACATGTCAACTCACAGTGTACCAGAGATGCCTGAGTATACAATCGTTTACTTTTTATCAGGGTGCATATTTGACGTGACACTGCGGGCCGGTCGCTACGGCCGCTGGTCACCATTGGGCAAGGTGCTGTCTGGTCGCAACATACAGCAGTGTCAGAGGTCAGAGTGTGAAGTTCATAGCTGCTACAATGGCGCTACATGTGTTGAAATGGGTGCATCATTCAGGTGGGTTAATTGTCTCGCATCAGTTAGGTACATGAGACCATGATTCCATTCCAAACCCCCACAGACCCTCAAATATTAGATGTCGAATCCACAGATCATAACCCTAGGACCCTGATGTGCACGCACGCACGCATGCATGCACGCACGCACGCACGCACGCACACACACACACACACACACATACGATCCTGATGTCACCCCAGACACACACACACATATACACAAACCACAAACAGGATCCTGATGTATCCCCGGACACACTCACGTACACAAACAGGACCCTGATGTCACCCCAGACACACTCACATACACAAACAGGACCCTGATGTCACCCCAGACACACTCACATACACAAACAGGACCCTAATGTCACCCCAGACACGCACACATGCATGCACGCACGCACGCACGCACGCACGCACGCACACACACAGGACCCTGATGTCACCCCAGACACAAACACGATGTGTGCCTCTGTCGTCTTCTTATGCCACCTGGTATAATGCATGAGCACAGTGTCACCCCAAACTCATGAGTCCATCACGTTTATGTATGTGTGTGTGTATATATATATATATATATATATATATATATATATATATATATAGTTGATGGATTTGTGAGTCATATATATATATATATAATTATAAAACCAAGCCAATCAGTGATGGCACATGCTATGTGTGTAAAATTTACATATTCAAAGTTTCGATGAAACTGAACATTTCAATTCACATAACCTTATAAACTGTGAGTCTCTGTTACAAGTGTGACCTTACCTAGCAGTTGGTTGGTGCCAGGTGTGAGTGTCCAGCAGGCTGGACTGGTCAACTGTGTGCGGACAGAGCAACAGCATGTGATAGCCCACTGACCAACCTGTGCGCCCCTGGCTCCCGCTGTTCACCCCTCACTGAAGGCGGCTACAAGTGTCAGTGCCCACTGGGCAAAGCTGGACTCAACTGTCACCAGAGTAAGTGTCACCATGTTATGCCCATAGTTAAGAGTCAAAGTGCCACCATGTTATGTCCCGAGTAGGTGTCACCAGCTCGTGGCCAGAGTAAGTATCGCCATCTTGTGATCAGAGTAAACATCACAATGTTGTGTCAATAGTAATTGTCACCATGTGCCAAAATAAATGTTATCATCTTATGGCCTGAGTGTTATAAACATAATTGTGGCCAGAATAATTGCCACCATGTTGTGATTAGGCTTTGTGTCACCAGATATTGTGACCTGAGAAAGATCATCACCTTGTAGCAAGACTCATCAATAATGTTGTGACCTGAATAAGTGTCCAGAGTAAGTTTCACCATCTTCTGGCCAGTGTCAATATATTGTAGACAAGTAAATGTTACCATTCTGTGGCCAGAATAAGAGTAATTAAGTCTATATCTAGTCTATCAACCGTTGTGAGTGTGCGTGTGGGTGGGTGGGTGGGTCGGTGTGTGTGTGTTTGTGCATGCATGTGTATGTGTGGGTATGGGTGTGCATGCATGACAACAACTCACTTAATATTACACAATATATGAAAACGAACTGCTAAGATAAACAGGCTGCCACAACTGCATGACATATAACATGTACATCTGTGACATTAATGTTTTCAAACATCAACATGTGACGTCACCCTCCACGTTTCCAGACATTACAATCAGCGACGCGTCATTCAAGGGCGAGGCGTCATACCTGGGCCTGGTTCCTCCCCGCAACATTCGCTACAGCGTCGCCCTAGAGCTCCAGCTGAAGCCCACGGTTGAGTCTGGCCTCGTCCTGTACATGGCCGAGCACCTGAGTGTGCGGACCAGTGACTTCCTCTCACTGGAGCTCTACAGAGGCTGGATCCAGCTCCGCTACAACACTGGCTCCGACCAGCCGACTGTCATCCGGAGCAGGCAGCAACTAGACATCAACACAGGTGGTGGTTTCATGTTGTTTATTTCCTGGTCCCTCGCTGGATGGGATCAGGCTTCATGGTGGTTTGTTCTGGTGTGTCCGTTCAACCTGGGCCACCATAGTCTGTGACATCTCTAGCAGACCGTCTATATCTTCTGGTCTTTCTCTACAGCTGACAGTTTCAATCGTATTTCCTTGTTGGTCTTCTCAACCTGGGTGTCCAGCCTGTCATGTTTCCCAGACATTTTCATCATATGTATTTATTGCAGTAAATTGTCCGAACGCTAAATAAACAAACGCAAATCTAAGCCTTTTGTTTTCAGTCATTGTTTGTTATATGACAGCAGCGATGGAGACAACATGTGACGTTGGACTAATCACTCCAGTCTGAACTTTAGCTGTTACAGCTACAGAGACAGGTCAGCTTTGTTAATTATTTCCCTATTGTGTCTACAATAACTACAGATATACACATCTACTGCTGCTCCATTGACAGCTTCACATTTGCTATTTAGATAAATGGCACCACGTGGCGGTTGGACGTAACAGAACGCACGGCTATGTGCAAGTGGAAGGGAAACGAGTGACGGCCCGCGCTGAATCAGGGATGGTTTCACTGGACACTGCCACCCTGTTGTATGTCGGTGAGTGACAGTCCACCTGGCCAGGTAGAACACAATCGAGATTATGTCATCAGTTGCATATTGTAAAATAAAGATGACGTCTGGTGCATATTCGTACTCATTAAGAAATGTGAGTTTCATTTCACATGGCCTTAAGAGATGTTGATCATTATATTGGCCTTGATCAACCAGACTCTGTGAGGTGGCAGCCCTTTTCAGCCCCTCAACTCTGCCTGGGGTATTAATGGGCTGCCGATGTAACTGATAGGGCGGCTTTACCTCAGATTAGGGTAGAGACGCTGATTGGCTGTCAGGCCACTATGATATAAAAATTAAAATAACGATATACTTTTTACAAGATAATGATATCCTAAGAAAAATATCCAACATTGAACTTATATTAACACAAAAATAAATAAAAAATTTACAGTTGGTAAAATAAAATTGGAATTACGACATGATTAACCAGGATCCATGAGGTGGCAGCATTGTATAGCCCCACACGGATAATATTCAAAAGCCGGCAAAGTCACCAGACTGTCTTCTCGGCGTAGTTACACAGCCGACCTACTGACGGTTAAACGAGACTCATTATATATAAGACTACATTTTGTTACTGATTAATTTAGTCGTTAAAAATAATACACGAATAAACAGCACCTGCCCAGTGCAACACAAACAAACACAGACAATGTGACACTGATCACACTGTAGTTGACATGTTTGCCTTCAGGTGGCCTGCCTGACCTGTCGGCTGTTGCTGTGACAGCGGTGGAAGACGAGCCCGTCACATTTGAGGGTTGTGTGCGAGGTCTGATCATTGACGGCCGCCAGTACGACCTGAGTGAGACAGGTAGGTCATTGTAGCTGGCTGCTGTAGACACCTCAATAGTACGACCTGAGTGAGACAGGTGGGTCATTGTAGCTGGCTGCTGTAGACACCTCAATAGTACGACCTGAGTGAGACAAGTGGGTCATTGTACCTGGCTACTGTAGACACCTCGATAGTACGACCTGAGTGAGACAGGTGGGTCATTGTACCTGGCTACTGTAGACACCTCAATAGTACGACCTGGGTGACACAGGTGGGTCATTATACCTGGCTACTGTAGACACCTCAATAGTACGACCTGAGTGAGACAGTGGGTCATTGTACCTGGCTACTGTAGACACCTCGATAGTACGACCTGAGTGACACAGGTGGGTCATTATACCTGGCTACTGTAGACACCTCAATAGTACGACCTGAGTGAGACAGGTAGGTCATTGTACCTGGCTACTGTAGACACCTCAATAGTACGACCTGAGTGAGACAGGTGGGTCATTGTACCTGGCTACTGTACACCTCAGTAGTACGACCTGAGTGAGACAGTGGGTCATTGTACCTGGCTACTGTACACCTCAGTAGTACGACCTGAGTGAGACAGTGGGTCATTGTACCTGGCTACTGTAGACACCTCAATAGTACGACCTGAGTGAGACAGGTGGGTCATTGTACCTGGCTACTGTACACCTCAGTAGTACGACCTGAGTGAGACAAGTGGGTCATTGTACCTGGCTACTGTACACCTCAGTAGTACGACCTGAGTGAGACAGGTGGGTCATTGTACCTGGCTACTGTACACCTCAGTAGTACGACCTGAGTGAGACAAGTGGGTCATTGTACCTGGCTACTGTACACCTCAATAGTACGACCTGAGTGAGACAGTGGGTCATTGTACCTGGCTACTGTAGACACCTCGATAGTACGACCTGAGTGACACAGGTGGGTCATTATACCTGGCTACTGTAGACACCTCAATAGTACGACCTGAGTGAGACAGGTAGGTCATTGTACCTGGCTACTGTAGCCACCTCAATAGTACGACCTGAGAGAGACAGGTGGGTCATTGTACCTGGCTACTGCAGACACCTCAATAATACGGCCTGAGTGAGACAGGTAGGTCATTGTACCTGGCTACTGTAGACACCTCAATAATATGACCTGAGTGAGACAGGTGGGTCACTGTACCTGGCTACTGTAGACACCTCAATAGTACGACCTGAGTGAGACAGGTGGGTCATTGTACCTGGCTACTGTAGACACCTCACTAGTACTACCTGAGTGAGACAGGTGGGACATTGTACCTGGCTACTGTAGACACCTCACTAGTACGACCTGAGTGAGACAGGTGGGTCATTGTACCTGGCTACTGTAGACACCTCACTAGTACTACCTGAGTGAGACAGGTGGGACATTGTACCTGGCTACTGTAGACACCTCACTAGTATGACCAGGGTGAAACAGGTGGGACATTGTACCTGACTAATGTAGACACTGCAGTGACACCTCACTAGTACGAACACTGGATGTATACACACATTTTGGACGTTTAGAGATTATGTAGCGTCTGATCTCATATCACTGTGTCATATGAACTGTAAGAAAGCTTGTCAACATGTATTCTCTACAGGAATGAAAACGCCACTCGTAGTCATTTGTATTCAAAGCATATATCATGTTTCTGGAACGGAATAGATCTAAGTGTAATGTAATGGAATAGATCTAAGTGTAATGTAACAGTTTGAAGCAAAAGGAAACATAACATTGCTGCTTGAGACAGAGTTACTGTCAACGCTGTCAGTGAGACAGAGCTTCTGTCAACGCTGTCAATGAGACAGAGCTACTGTCAACGCTGTCAGTGAGACAGAGCTATGTCACGCGTCATGAGACAGAGCTACATGATAGACAGTGTGTCAGTGGACAGCTTGTAACTGCTATGGTAGCCTGCAGTGAGACAGAGCTATCTGTCAACGCTGTCAGTGAGACAGAGCTTCTGTCAGCTCTCAGTGAGACAGAGCTACTGTCAGCTGTCAGTGAGACAGAGCTACTGTCAACTCTGTCAGTGAGACAGAGCTATTGTCAGTCTGTCAGTGAGACAGAGCTTGTCAACGCTGTCAGTGAGACAGACTATGTCAGTGAGACACAGCTTCTGTCAACGCTGTCAGTGAGACAGAGCTATTGTCAACGCTGTCAGTGAGACAGAGCTTCTGTCAACGCTGTCAGTGAGACAGAGCTATTGTCAGTGCTGTCAGTGAGACAGAGCTACTGTCAATGCTGTCAGTGAGACAGAGCTTCTGTCAACGCTGTCAGTGAGACAGAGCTACTGTCAGTGCTGTCAGTGAGACAGAGCTTCTGTCAACGCTGTCAGTGAGACAGAGCTATTGTCAGTGCTGTCAGTGAGACAGAGCTACTGTCAACGCTGTCAGTGAGACAGAGCTATTGTCAGTGCTGTCAGTGAGACAGAGCTACTGTCAACGCTGTCAGTGAGACAGAGCTACTGTCAGTGCTGTCAGTGAGACAGAGCTTCTGTCAACGCTGTCAATGAGACAGAGCTATTGTCAGTGCTGTCAGTGAGACAGAGCTTCTGTCAACGCTGTCAGTGAGTGTGACTGTGTGACAGGGGCTGTGGAGGGTCTGGATGTCACCGACTGTGACGGCACAGCCTGTGGACTCGACACCTGTCACAACAATGCCACCTGTCAGCCAGAGGGCAGCACCTACACATGCTCATGCACCGAGGTGAGTGACCAAGTCTCAGCCATGTTTAGAAAGTCGTTCCTAGCAATGCCCTATACCGTTTTCAGCCATACACCATTTCTGTTAGCTGTGGCAAGTTTTGTGTACAAGAATCACTGGTAAAGTTGACATGCCATGTCAGACATGAGTCACTTGTTGGGCTGAGACAAAGTATGATAACATCACCTGTCAACCCTTTAGACCTTACGTAAATGTATGACGTCTGCTCTGCATACTTGCAGGGTACCTACAAATATAAAAAATACAGATGCTAGAATTCTAGAGTTTTGCATGTAATTTAACGTTATTTTACACAATTTATTAACATCACAAGTTACTTTTACTTTAAATATATTTGAATTCAGACTATTAAACTTTTAGCATAAACTTGAGAAACGTGATATGATCTGTCTGGGTTTGTTTGAATAGAATATTACATTTTTGTACAAACTTCAGGCCAGCCAATATTTTCAAACAGTGCTCATAAAAACGTCTAATATAAAGCTGCATGCACAATACATCAAACTTGCAGCAGATATACCAGCAAATCTAGTGACACAGGCTACAAAAGTATCCAAGACAGCATGCCACCTCCATGTGTTGTCAATATGCCACCTCCATGTATTGCCAAGACCAGACAATTTTTGAGGCCGCTCAAGGCAGTGGCTGTCCAGTCGCTGTCAGCCATTCAGGGTCTAATCGATGAACTGTCTCCTCGTCTTCAGATGTTCTTTGGTGACACTTGTCAACTGTCTGTGTACTGTCGACATCACCAGTGTGCAGGTGGAGCCACCTGTGTGCCGGACATGGAACGTGGCAGCTACTCTTGTGATTGTCCCGTGGGAAAGATGGGCCGACTGTGTGACTCTGGTGAGTGGATCTCTCGAGGAATACATGGAGCATTGCTCTTAAAATTGCCATTGCTTGTGCTCCTGTTGAGCCATATGTTTATATTCAGTATTTGTGTTCATAACAACTAAAGTTCTTAGTTGCTTGGGTTATCAATTCTCCAAGTGTTGATAACATCAACGACAAATGCGTCATTCTTTATTTAATGTTGTGTGACCTGAGCTAGTGCACTTACGCTGTTACAACTGTTTGTAGTTTCAAACAGTGCATCGTCTCACTAAAACTACTTCAGAGATTGCACCATCCTGGATGTTAATATTAAGACTTGTTTTTTCTTCAGATGTGACGTTCACTGCAGCACAATTCACTGGTGAAGGCTTCCTTCACTTCACTGACACTACACAATACAACCTATCTCATACGTACATCTCCTTTGAGCTGGCCACGGTACAGAGGGATGGCTTGATTCTCTGGAATGGACAGGTGATCAGAGTGGAACAACTTCACCTCAGCACTGTAATGCTTAACTATTTCTCTGAAAAATTTAACTTTTTTCTAGTAATAAGTCAGTAAGAAATATTTTCTGTCATTTTCAGATTAATAATGTTTTTAATATTCATCTATATTGCCTGTGTAATTATTTACATTAATTGCAAATATTAATTTATTAGTATTAATTACTGAGACCATAGAAAACAGATTTCGATTCAAGGACATGACATTTTTGCCACCCACATCATATAATACTGATTTTTTCTTTAAAAAATATTATTGAAATTGTTGCTAAATACATCAATTAATAAGCACTGTGCTTCATTTTAACCCTGCCACAGGCCAGGGCCGATTAATCGGCCCGAGACACCTTCCTGCATAAAAATTTTTAGTTTGCGTAATCAGTAACCGACTGAAGGCAAGGTGCTCATTTATTCGGTCAGACACCTTCCTGAATGAAGTTTAGCTATATGCAGGCCGACAAAACATGTGACAAAGTTGATGCTCAAGTTTGAGTGGTTTACTACACCTTCCGTAATGAATTTACCCATCCATTCATAAATTATGATCCGACAGTTCTGTTCTTGTCCAA
Organism: Ridgeia piscesae; assembly: GCA_025642075.2. Taxonomy (NCBI): domain Eukaryota; kingdom Metazoa; phylum Annelida; class Polychaeta; order Sabellida; family Siboglinidae; genus Ridgeia; species Ridgeia piscesae. The sequence goes on along the minus strand of JAODUO010000652.1, from coordinate 176,123 downwards.
TCTGGGAAAAATAAACATGTGGGTGAGGGCTGGTTCAGCGGATCAGAACCAAGCTTTCAAACACCGCCGGAGCAGAAGTAAACAACACAGATGGCGGACGTTCATGTCGAAGAACTTTCTCGATTCAAATGTTTACTTCGGATTATCTATGTTTCGAAAAAACAACTGACAGTATTCAAGAATATGACTATTATACGTGTTGAAATAGTTAGAATGACTTTGGATGCTTTTTGGTCTGAAAAATCAACCATTTGTCAGCGCAACATTTCACCGCTCGTGCCGCGGGTTTGTGCCGGAGGCGAATGTAGCAGTGATCGGCCGGACTAAAACGGCATACCTCGATGTTGAAAAAAAATCATAAAAATAAAAGTTCTCAATGGATTTGATTAATTTTTATGTTATTTGGCAGCTAAAACGTATGGCTACATTTGTCTCACAGGAAGTAGGAAATTTGTCCGTTCAGTAATTTTTTGGGACCAGGATAGTGCATTTGTTTTTTACCGTATTTTTTTGGATGTCGTTCAGCTAATATAATCACATTGATTATCTCTGACATAATAGAGATCAATAGTATAATTTTATTATGATAAAGAGTTCATTTGGCAGTAAAACTATGCCTCATTCATATTTTTTATGATAAGTATTTGCAGTAAAATTTTTTTTGTAAAAGTGTGCAACAGGATTTTCGCTGTCCAGTCACGGGGTTAAGGCAAGCAATCGCTCTCGCGCCCTGTCGCTTGTGTAAATCACCCATCTAGGGAGCGATTTATCGCGTTAATTGCTCCCATCACCAGACCACATTTATACAGTGGCGCCGCCACACAGAAAACAGAACACCACCTGGTGGATAAAAATTGCTCACCTAAATTATTTTGCTTATTTAGGCGAGCGATTTATCGCTTGCCTGGGTTTTTCAAACATGAAGTACTGAATAAAGATAACCTATTTGTATATCCATAACTGATGTTTCCTATTGCACTTGGTGTATGAGGACACGGAAAATGCACCATATGTTTCTGGGACTCAAATATGTACTGAATTGAGAGAATGACCCATAATTATTGTGTGGTTGTATTTGTTAAACAATTGTAGTTGTCATGTTACATCATGTTTTAAAGCACCACACACACGCACGCACGCACGCACGCACGCACGTATGTATAGATCTGGCTCTATAAAACTATCTTGTAAACAGTGTTATCATAGCCTTGCATTGGAGTTACCAATGCATGCATCTCACTAATCAGTGTGGCTGGCAGTAACTAATCATGTCCTCTGCCTGACACTCATACCCATGTACATTATAACACAATTAATCACATCTGATCCTATATGGGTGTGGCTCCCAGAAATGTACCTGACTCCCCCCCCTCCACCTGTTTCTAGGCCCCTTTATCTCCCCCCTGGATCCAGGTCAGGAATGCAGATGACTAACCAGAAATCTGACTCCTCAATGACTCAGCCAGTCTCTGTAGCCTGGACCTAATAGTAATACATACTCAATCAGATTATGTGGATTACTTCACAGGAAGGCAGCAGTCACTGTGTTGGTGATAAACTGTCCCTGCATATTAGTGCACTACCCAGTCGTTTTTATAGGTACCTGCGTAGACCTCATTCAGGGCCTTATAGCCTTCAGCGTGCTCAGATCCAGACGTTTTCATTCATTCAGTCAATCAGGCATCTTCAACTTGGAAACGTTTCCCAATCAAATTTCTATTTACACTGCAGTATTTGATTTTTGTCCAAAAAGTGATCCCGGCAGGTTGGTTTGCATAAACGTGCTTAACAAGCGGCCGTGCTGTCTGTGATTTCTAGGCGGGTCTAATTGCACTGGATCAAATCAATGAAGTCCTCAATTATGCCACATTCTAGGAATGACTGTAGCTGCAAATAGCCACCCGTCTGACCCCGGCCAAGCTACAATCTGTCTAGAAATAGATGCCACTGCTGCAGAAACCCACCTCATATAATCAGTACTTGAAGAAAGTGGCCTCATTAGAGTCTTCATTAACCAGCTTAATGACAAAATACACTTCCTGGCAGCTTAATGTATGCTGGTGGTTAAATTGGTCTAATTCAATAACAATTATTGTAAAAGATGTCTGGATTGGGCATAGACTGGTGGTGTTACTTTTGACAGCTGTAATTGGTATGCCTGTGTGAGTAGGAAAGGCAATTTATTCAGTACACTGTGTCATCGACCCAAGGTCACAGACTTCCCACAGGTGCAATTTGAAAAATTCACTGTTGTTCTTGCCCCAAGTCCTGCCTGCTTTATTTTACACAACGTTGTGTGTTTAGATTGTCTTCACAAGTCATGTTTTGTTAGGTTTCACACAAAATTATGTAGGTTGTACACAATTCACCCCGTGGAGGGCAATATTGCAGTAGCAGGGTCCCAAGTCACGGGGTTAGATTGTCCCTGTCATGTTCAGGTTTTACCCACTGTGTTTCAGGGGCAACAAACTGTGTTAGATAGTCACCAACACTGAGGTTTAAGGATTTTAACACAATTAAATGGATTTATTGTCACACAATGTCACTGTGTGTTCAGGTTGTCACACAATGTCACTGTATGTTCAGGTTGTCACACAATGTCACTGTGTGTTCAGGTTGTCACACAATGTCACTGTGTTCAGGTTGTCACATAATGTCACTGTGTCAATTTGTCACAATGTCACTGCTTGTTCAGGTTGTCACACAATATCACTGTGTGTTCAGGTTGTCAAGTAGTGTCACCATGTCTTGATGTCACACAATGTCACTGTGTTCAGATTGTCACACAATGTCACCGTTTGTTCAGGTGCTCTCCCAGAAAGATGACTTCCTGGCCGTTGGTCTCAGGAATGGTCACCTCAAAGTGGTGGTCAGCCTGGGTGGGTGGACACAGACTGACCTTGTCACCAAACACAGCATTAATGACGGACTGTGGCACTCCGTCACATTACAGAGGCGAGTGCACGTACAAAGAGAGAAAGATCACTGTCTTTTTTAATTGTCGAACAATTTTCCTCTTTGAAAATGCAAATGCTGTAATTTATATTCTGAGAATAAATTAAATTCGCGAGAATCAATTTGTTAATTGGTTTTCATAATGACATTTTGCTCTTTAAAACTGATTTTGCTCCTTAACCATGATCATGTATGTTGAAACTTAACACCTGTACACCACATGGACACCTCTGCCAGTGTACTTCAAAGTAATAATAATATTAATGACTTCTTATGCGCCAATATCCTCAAAGGTCAAGCTCAATGGTACAACAAAAGCACAGAATTAAGCAATCTTGTAAACAATCCGTGAGTCATCAATGGATGGGTGAGGTAAGGAGGATAGGCAGCATTAGTTAGGTTTTTAAAATAGTGGGAAATAATATAAAACAAAATTTTTGTGAAATGATAGACGAGTACTGGGGTTAACTTGTTTAAATAATGTACAGTCAGACCTCTCTTTAATGGTCACCCCATAATTAAGGTAACTAGCACATTCCCAAAAGATCTCCGTATACAGATTAGTCCTTGCTATTCAAGTCACTTCCACTCAGTCCCAGGCTACATTATGCAAGTCATCAGATGTGTTATAATCTGTATTACACGGTGGATAACGTGTTTGGTCCCACCCGATGTGTTACTAGAGTGGACCAGGACCTGTTGGTGGACATTGACAGTCTGGTCTCTCGGAGTCGTCTGCCTGGGGACCATCATCACCTGAACACCCACGGTCTGCTCTGTGTAGGTAAGTAGTACTAAGTAAAGTACCCCACCCTGATGGGACCAAGACTGCCCCAATCTGGGTGTACAGGTGGAGTGTGGTGATGGGTAATTTGAGTAGTTAGATGGTCAAGGTTTGCACCCAGGGTTGAAAAAATCATGATTTAAAAAATAAATAAATAACAAATCAGATTTATTCGATTTTTTATATTTAATTGAACTTGGAGCTTCTGAATTAAAAACTTGCTTCCTAGTAAACAGAAGATTTGGAAGCTTCACTGCATTCTGAAATGAATCGGACAATCTGAAAGTGTGTTCCAGCTAACATCGAGGGGCAGCACCAGCAGCCCGATACCATGCTGCAGGCAGGTGGCCATTTCTGAAGAACTTGATGACTTGAACAGTGTGTTCTTTCACTCCAGACACTGACATCTTTTGCCACAAGTTCAAGTAATGTGCCGAACATCCGTACGACACAATGTCAGACTCACTGTCATCAGCCAAATTGTTCCTCGTCTTCAGCATGTGAGCTGCATTGTCGCTCACAAAGCTGCCCACCTTGCAGGCAAACTGCTCTTGTCGCGCGAACTGCTTTTGAAGCTACATCATGCAAGTACTCAGAAGTGTGGCTGTAGCCAGACGTGTCAACAGTTGCTGTTATGAAACTCTGGCCTGTCTCCGAAGTAACCGATATACAAACTATCAGTTCGTTGTGGACATTGCTACATTCGTCCACAGCCATGGACACGGTTTCTCCTCAAAGCTGGTCTTTGCAGTGACTGAGCATAGAGGTGTGGACTTTATCAAGAAGTTGTCCCCCCACATCATAGCATGTTGGCAGTCTGTATCCTGGTCGAAGTAAAGACATCAACTTGGTAAACTCGGGGTGATCCACCAGCGATAATGGAAAATTTGTTGCATAGATCATCTTCGCAAGTTGATGATCAGTGACAGATTTGTCCTTGCCTGATGCCTGCATCACAAAGTCATATATGTAGCAAATCGTTTTCTTTGGCAGGATGGGTGCTGGTGAAGCTGCTCGTTTTATAGGAGATGGAGGCTAATTTCAGCACCACCAGTGTCAGTTGTGTCGCCTCTGTTCTGGGCTCCGACACAACCCTCGTGATGCTGCTTCATGCGTGCAACAAGTCCTTGCATAGTTCTGCCACATGCTCTACATTTGGCTTTACACCCAGTCTCCTCAAAATAAAACCACAGACATTGTGAATAAACACAAAGAAGTTGTAGAACTCGTACAATACAGCAGTGATCCAATAGATCCAACAGACAATTACTGCCGACAGCTTTGATTAGACAGCTTCTGGCCTGTGTCTAATGCAATTCCTGATGATCTCAGCCTGAGACCCAGGTTGCCGTATATACTTAGACCTATAGATGCACGAGGCAAACAAAGCATTCTACCCAGCCAAGCCATATATCAGCAATAAAAAATAAATGATTTTTTGGAGTGATTTAAATCATGATTTAAATCAAACAACCCTGTTTGCACCCCACTGCTGCCATTTCAAGCTTTGTGCAAGTTCTTTTACCCCACAATGCTTCAGGCTAGCTTTACGAATGAGCAGCATGCAGATTTATATAATGAATAATCTTTGTGTCGTTGAATACATCCCAGAGAAGGTGATGTGCAGGTGCTTTGAGCATTGTCAAGAACTGGGTGGCATTTTATTATAAAACACTGTTTCTGTCTGTCTGTCTGTGTACCCACATCTCCATCAGTTTGGCGTGTGATCCAGTGGACTCCCAGGAGAGCTCATAGATAAATTTCAGACTTCATCAGGGTTGGAGGACTAGGGTTCAACATTTCCAAAAATTAAACACGCACGATACAGGGAGTTCGTGGAATTTCATGTTTTTCTACATCACTGCAAAGGTAATATACCTTCTACAACTGTCTTTGGATGATGGAAACGTTCTGCATTTTAAATCGTCACCACTTAACCATGTTTCAGCATGTCCCAGAAATAAATTGGATGCTCATACCTGACCGCATGAGCATTCAATCTATTTCTGGGACATGCTGTAACAATGTAACACAAGATACAAATGGGTGAATGCCCTTTTCTCCCAAACATTGCAAGGTAACATAGCTAGTGTCATAACATTTTATATCATTATTAAATTGGTTCTTTATCTTCTTGTTTTCAGGTGGTTTTGAAGAAAGCAACATAAAGGCACAGTCAAACGGCCACTTTGACAATGCCTACATTGGGTGTGTGCGCCACCTGGTGGTTCGTGAACATGCAACTCCGCTAGATCTGCTACACCCAACAGGTGGCGTAAATGTGTTCAGCTGTGATGACAAAACATGAAACGACGACACAAAAGACAATATCACATTCAATGACTGTTGGTGATTTTAATGTAGACAGCCAGTCTACCCATGATTGGTCCAAGAAGACACTTAGGAAAATGTAGGACTAATGTTTGTCCGTCTGTTGTTATCATCTGTTGTTATTCACTTGTGAGAGGTGAAGAGGTCACCAGAGACATCTACACTAGGAAAATGTATGTTGTAAAGCACAGTATTTTTACACCATTTTTATAAATAAAATATACACAATTAACCCAGTTGCAAGTTTGCTTCCTTATGTCGACTCCCTCCGCAAGCTCCATCCCAATATAGTGCCTCGGTAGCACCCCACAATTACAGGACTAGCATCTGATGCTACATGTCAGGGTGAATACTAGCCACCCTTGCAGTGGCAGGGATATATTGTCAAGGCAGGGTTCACTGTGAGGGTGTTTACCCCACTGTGCTGTCTGTGGCATGCCCCTGTGGGTAACACCAGCAAGGTCCTCCACATCTCGTCACTTGGGATTTGAAGTCAGATTGTTGCCATGGCGACATGTCAAGTTATTTAGGTTGCATCACTTCCTTCGTCGTCATCATCCATGTCATCGTCGCTGATGTCATCATTGGGGGTGACTTTAGACGCTGAAATATGACAAGAACACAACATTATGTGTGGGGAAACATCAGACTCAAAATACAAGTAGACATTGGTGGCTTCCAAGCAGGAGTCAAATGTAATGCTAGGGACACCAAGTAGACACATTTTTAAATAAACCCAAGGCTAGTTCCAAGTATATCTGGTTAAGTATATCTTGTTAAGTATAAATGACTGTACTAAGCAGGTACAAATTAATACATTTTATATACTATTAAATTCTATTAACTGTATATGTACACGGGAGGCATTCAACAGAACAGAAAAAAATCCTAAATATTCACATTGTGTACAAGTCACATTGTGACTTTGACAAATATGACCAAGTACAAGTTTAGCCTTTCAACAAATCAAGCCAAACTACTAGACAAACGCGCTGAAGCACTGCAGTTGAACCTACAACTACATTTGTATTCTCACTACGTAATGTGTTTCAACACTGAACCTAATATGAGACTGAATGCAGAATGTTTTAACGAAATAAAACAATCAACATGTACTTGGCCATACGCTGGGCAAATATTCAAAGGAAAGCAACATTCCATGAGATCACAAGAATATATATGTAGTACATACGTTTTAACTTGACTGTGAATGACTTTGTCTGCGTGTCAGGCTTTATGTCACTCTTGAGCTTCTTAAACGCCCCCTTCTTGCTCCACACCCCCTCAACTGTCACGTGGAAGTCGGCCATCTTGTGGCCAAACAATTTCTGGAAAAGAAATGTATTCATTCAGCAAACAATCTAGAAATAACACACGATTGAGCTCTAACATATACATTTCATAGGTGATAATGGTAATATTAATATAATAGCATTCACAAGTTCATCACCTGGTAGGGAGGGAGATAACTCTTCAGTTTAGAAACATTTACTGGCTGCCATTTTTAACAGCATATCATTAACAAAACGGTATTATCCACATACCTAGGGGTGGTCACAGACTCAGTCATACAGTTGTTCGTTTTGTCGCCCATTGTTGTTGAGAGTACGGTTAGTTGTGCTGCCTAACAAGTGAAACGTGTCGATGGATATTTAAAAATAGCTGTTTTAGATTAAAAAAAAGGAAGTTTGACATCATATTTAGTGGAAATTGACGTAACGTTTTAGGAGGACGGTTGAATTAATGTTAAATGCACTTTTGTTTATGTTATTATGAACCTGTCTGTAAAACGGTGCCAGATTACTCCAAGTACTACACCAGCCATTAGATTCACGAGTAACCATCCATTATATACGTAGAGAAATCCTTTAAAAACTTTTGTAGACTTCTGTTGAATCTGTGGTGAAATACCTCCTGAAACATAATTACTTGTCATTATCTGCAAGATGAGGACATGGCAAGGTGACACTCACCAGTATCCTTGCCTGCTCCGGTGTCAATGTGTCCCCAATTTTACACACAGGGTGTTCCTTTATCAGTGTCACAACACCTGAGAGAAAAACAAGATGTGCAACATATAACAACATACCCGGGAAATAAATACGTTGCTGCATTGTGTCTAAACCCAAACACACCTGATGAGTTGCCCACCTAAAATATATTTCAAAACTAATTTTGTTATGTACGGACCTAGTAAAAATATTGGACAGTGATAATGAAGGTTTTCTATGACACAGATGACCAATTGGTATCAACTACAAACAATGTGCTAGAAGTGATCAAAAATTTGGTTTCAATGCTGACTTCAAGTCCTATAATCAGAACAGATGCATATTATATAAATAGCAGTTAATATGTGTAATACATTTTCAAAAGAAAACAAAATACTTTCCGTACATCTCATGCCTTTTTACTAGATTTGTCTCTCAATACACCTAAACATTAAGTGGCGGTGCATTAGTCACACTTCTGAGACACACAAAAGACAATCTCTTCACCTCTCTTGAGCGTTGTCGGTAATCCGAGTTGTCGCAACTGTGGCTCCATCGAGTGGGAGAAACCTTCAAGAGGGCCTTCCTCAAGAATTACGGTCTGTGGCGCAACATTACCAGAGCGGGCGTAGTCAGGCTCCTTGAATGTTGTAAACCACCTACAACAGCAACACACTTGGACATCAGTGGAGACAACACACTTGGACATCAGTGGAGACAACACACTTAGACATCAGTGGAGACAACACACTTGGACATCAGTGGAGACAACACACTCAGACATCAGTGGAGACAACACGCTCAGACATCAGTGGAGACAACACGCTCAGACATCAGTGGAGACAACACGCTCAGACATCAGTGGAGACAACACGCTCAGACATCAGTGGAGACAACACGCTCAGACATCAGTGGAGACAACACGCTCAGACATCAGTGGAGACAACACACTCAGACATCAGTGGAGACAACACACTCAGACATCAGTGGGAAACATGCTCAGACATCAGTGGAGACAACACACTCAGACATCAGTGGAGACAACACGCTCAGACATCAGTGGAGACAACACCCCTCAGACATCAGTGGAGACAACACGCTCAGACATCAGTGGAGACAACACGCTCAGACATCAGTGGAGACAACACGCTCAGACATCAGTGGAGACAACACGCTCAGACATCAGTGGAGACAACACGCTCAGACATCAGTGGAGACAACACGCTCAGACATCAGTGGAGACAACACGCTCAGACATCAGTGGAGACAACACGCTCAGACATCAGTGGAGACAACACGCTCAGACATCAGTGGAGACAACACGCTCAGACATCAGTGGAGACAACACTCCAGACATCAGTGGAGACAACACGCTCAGACATCAGTGGAGACAACACCTCAGACATCAGTGGAGACAACACACTCAGACATCAGTGGAGACAACACGCTCAGACATCAGTGGAGACAACACGCTCAGACATCAGTGGAGACAACACGCTCAGACATCAGTGGAGACAACACGCTCAGACATCAGTGGAGACAACACACTCAGACATCAGTGGAGACAACACGCTCAGACATCAGTGGAGACAACACACTCAGACATCAGTGGAGACAACACGCTCAGACATCAGTGGAGACAACACGCTCAGACATCAGTGTCCCAAAATACAACACACTCAGACATCAGTGGAGACAACACGCTCAGACATCAGTGGAGACAACACGCTCAGACATCAGTGGAGACAACACCTCAGACATCAGTGGAGACAACACGCTCAGACATCAGTGGAGACAACACGCTCAGACATCAGTGGAACAACCCTGAATAGGGAGACAACACGCTCAGACATCAGTGGAGACAACACCTCAGACATCAGTGGAGACAACACCTCAGACATCAGTGGAGACAACACCTCAGACATCAGTGAACAACACATCAGACATCAGTGGAGACAACACACTCAGACATCAGTGGAGACAACACCTCAGACATCAGTGGAGACAACACGCTCAGACATCAGTGGAGACAACACCTCAGACATCAGTGGAGACAACACGCTCAGACATCAGTGGAGACAACACCTCAGACATCAGTGGAGACAACACGCTCAGACATCAGTGGAGACAACACCTCAGACATCAGTGGAGACAACACGCTCAAACATCAGTGGAGACAACACCTCAGACTTTCAGTGGAGACAACACGCTCAGACATCAGTGGAGACAACACCTCAGACATCAGTGGAGACAACACCTAGACATCAGTGGAGACAACACCTCAGACATCAGTGGAACAACACGCTCAGACATCAGTGGAGACAACCCTCAGACATCAGTGGAGACAACACGCTCAGACATCAGTGGAGACAACACACTCAGACATCAGTGGAGACAACACCTAGACATCAGTGGAGACAACACACTCAGACATCAGTGGAGACAACACGCTCTAACATAAGTGGAGACAACACCCTCTAACATCAGTGGAGACAACACGCTCTAATATCAATGGAGACAACACCTCTAGACAGTCAGTGGAGACAACACGCTCTAGATATCAGTGGAGACAACACACTCAGACGTCAGTGGAGACAACACGCTCAGACATCATGTGAACAACCCTGTAGGTATGTCTTGTGAACAACCCTTAGGTATGCTTGTGAACAACCCTGTAGGTATGTCTTGTGAACAACCCTTTAGGTATGTCTTGTGAACAACCCTTTAGGTATGTCTTGTGAACAACCCTGTAGGTATGTCTTGTGAACAACCCTTTAGGTATGTCTTGTGAACAACCCTTTAGGTATGTCTTGTGAACAACCCTTTAGGTATGTCTTTGAACAACCCTGTAGGTATGTCTTGTGAACAACCCTGTAGGTATGTCTTGTGAACAACCCTTTAGGTATGTCTTGTGAACAACCCTTTAGGTATGTCTTGTGAACAACCCTTTAGGTATGTCTTGTGAACAACCCTTTAGGTATGTCTTGTGAACAACCCTGTAGGTATGTCTTGTGAACAACCCTTTAGGTATGTCTTTTGAACAACCCTTTAGGTATGTCTTTTGAACAACCCTTTAGGTATGTCTTGTGAACAACCCTTTAGGTATGTCTTGTGAACAACCCTTTAGGTATGTCTTGTGAACAACCCTGTAGGTATGTCTTTTGAACAACCCTGTAGGTATGTCTTGTGAACAACCCTTTAGGTATGTCTTGTGAACAACCCTTTAGGTATGTCTTGTGAACAACCCTTTAGGTATGTCTTTTGAACAACCCTTTAGGTATGTCTTGTGAACAACCCTTTAGGTATGTCTTGTGAACAACCCTGTAGGTATGTCTTTTGAACAACCCTGTAGGTATGTCTTGTGAACAACCCTTTAGGTATGTCTTGTGAACAACCCTGTAGGTATGTCTTGTGAACAACCCTTTAGGTATGTCTTGTGAACAACATGTGAACAACCTGTAGGTATGTCTTGTGAACAACCCTTTAGGTATGTCTTGTGAACAACCCTTTAGGTATGTCTTGTGAACAACCCTGTAGGTATGTCTTGTGAACAACCCTGTAGGTATGTCTTGTGAACAACCCTTTAGGTATGTCTTGTGAACAACCCTTTAGGTATGTCTTGTGAACAACCCTGTAGGTATGTCTTGTGAACAACCCTGTAGGTATGTCTTGTGAACAACCCTGTAGGTATGTCTTGTGAACAACCCTTTAGGTATGTCTTGTGAACAACCCTTTAGGTATGTCTTGTGAACAACCCTTTAGGTATGTCTTGTGAACAACCATGTAGGTATGTCTTGTGAACAACCCTTTAGGTATGTCTTGTGAACAACCCTTTAGGTATGTCTTGTGAACAACCCTTTAGGTATGTCTGACACGTATTTTACAATTTTATTGGTAAACCTATTCGTAAACATCCATGCCCGTACATTTGACATCTACTTGATGACTTAACCTGTAGATGGGTTTGTGAACAAACAACAACCCTGTCTGAATGTCACCTACTTGACAACTTCGTCTGTAGACTTGTTTGTAAACAACAGCCCCATCTGCCCTGACAACTGTTTGCTGAGCTCGTGTAGTCCATCGCTGTACTCACTCTCTGTCGTCTGACCCAGGGCCACACTCGTCACCTTGTTCTTGCCAAAGAAGAACCTGCAGCACAAATAAGTTTAGTCAATACATATATATATATATTTACAACAAATTAACAATTACAGTAATTTACAACGACATGTATTTGTGTAGGTTACTTAGTAATTGAACAGATAGGTTCCTTGCTTGTAACTAAATTGTTTCACTTCATGGGCAGTTTTACTTTATTAAAGATGGCTTTAAGTTATTGTAACAACCATGCCGAACTGAAACATTACAAAGGTACACACACATCTCTTTGATATAACATAATGTAATTATCAAACAATGTAACAATAATTAATTAATGTCAAATCATTACAATGGGAAATTATGTGGATCTAAAAATTCATATATTAAAGTTAATTTTTTTTTAAATTAATGTACTCATTATTAATGAAGTTCTTAATGTCTCTGATGAGAATATGAATTAACAAGCCTCTGTGTCTCACCGACTATGACGCCATTCTTGTCGAATATCCTTCAACTTATTATTGCGCATATTCTGCACAGAGAATATGAATATGTGTGCATATTGGTCAACGCAACTCCGAATCTGCCATCAAAAGAAATCCACTTTCAACATACAAACAGCTAAATAATTAGTTGATGATTTGTATAAATATGTATGTACTCTAATCTTACAAGTCTCTTACCAGTCCAAAGTACATAAGTTGCCACTGCTAACATTGCTGATTATTTACTAGTAATTCAGAAGACTGAGAACTTATACAGTGTATGTTTAAATAAACAATGCCACAAACCTACTATGTTGTAATTGTAGAACAATACATAAATTACCAATGCACATTTGAAAGGATTATCTATATCGGATTGTAGATAAGGCACTTAAATTACAATATATATTTTATATATTCAGTATAAAAAATAATCAAAATAATCAGCCATTGTATGTGAAATTACGCACCAAAATCAATTTTAAGAGACCTGTAATGCGTATGATTGTTATAAGTGTTACTAATTATTGGGCCCCATTAATAACAGCATTTACAAAGCTCCTTGAAGAGTGTGAACTGATTAGTACCACAATTGGTCAAAACGTGGGAACTGTAGCCAGTTATGTTATCCACGGACTACTGCATCAGTGTTTACTTTTTTTAGATATAAAATTTAAGCTTTTTAATATTCTAAAATTGTTACACGAGTCGCGGAAGAGGACATATTATATTCTTTAATTACAAAGAAAACTACTAACAGCAGGAAACATTAACTGATATGTGTTTATATGTTCTAATGATGTAAGGTCAGATAGCACAGAATAATTGATCTGTTTGAACCTTGAAAAAAATACTTAAGCACACATTACGCAAGTTATATTTTTACGAGGAAATACTCCATATGTAAGTACAGACATGCAGCCATTAAAGTGTTACACATATTACTGTATAGTGAAAACTTTTAATGGGGTGATACAGTGGGTGTGAGGGAGTCAGTGACTATGTTGGTAGAAGCCGCGTATATAATTGGTCTACCTGCGGTACAAATAAAACTTCTGTTACAAGAGATTTTATTTGTACAATTAACATTTAACAACTCTGTTAATAATGCATATGTGGGTGTGCTTATGTGTTCCAAAAGCAATTGACATCATGAGTTTATACCTAACATACAGTAGATGATCAATGTGTTTACAGTGTTTTGTGTATGATGTGTGTGTGTGTTGTGTGTGTGTGTGTGTGTGTGTGTGTGTGTGTGTGTGTGTGTGTGTGTGTGTGTGTGTGTGTGTGTGTGTGTGTGTGTGTGTGTGTGTGTGTGTGTGTGTGTGTGTGTGTGTGTGTGTGTGTGTGTGTGTGTGTGTGTGTGTGTGTGTGTGTGTGTGTGTGTGTGTGTGTGTGTGTGTGTGTGTGTGTGTGTGTGTGTGTGTGTGTGTTGTTATTTGTTGCTATATATAACAAATTAGCATAATTAATTAACATAACCTTTTTTAAACAACATTCATTAAACTAAATCTAAATGGCAGTATATATGATAAAAGATTTAGGTTGGGCAAATCTAGAGAATACTCGCAGACACATGCTAAAATCACCCTTTATCATAATGTAATAAATACATTAGACGGATTGGAGCCAACATTGAATAAAAAAAGTTTAATATGATATATATCATTCATGTCTGTCTATGAATATTTATATTATGATATAATAAAAAGGCTGTAACAAAAATGTGATATCCATCTGATTTGTGATTATTAAACAGTTTCTAAGTTACCAATTACTGTACTGTATTTGCTTTTGCATCGAATGTTTTTAATATATTTTATTTACATGTATATAATGTTTTACCAAATAAACTCAATCAATCACAGTGATACTGAACCACGAATACATGTGCGCAGTACACTGTAGATCCGCTTGTCCAGTTTACTGCTGCACTGCGTAACTGAAGCTACGACACAGCCAGAGTGAGAGGAGCAGTATACTATACTAGGACTACCGCGGTTAGAATCAGTTTCAGACAGGCAGCTGTCTATAACCCTATTATTACCCGTTCTCGATACTTACGTCTTCAATAAGTTTCTGTTTTAATTCCAAGCCCTTCCTCCGAGTCTGAGTAAGGGAAACTGAAAACACGTAAAAGTTGTTATAACATTATTCTGATGTATGATACCGCGGAATGGTCACATGGCAAGCAACGTTGTCGTGACCATTTATGGGCCGACATTTCTCCGACAACGACGAACATCAAATAAACCACGAAGATAATTTGTCTCAAAATCAAACAGCTTAACAGATCCCTGCCAGAGGAGAAAGAAGTACTTAGTTTCTCAAAAACATACAAATTGGTATATTACCTCGTTTATCTCTTTTCGACTTAGGCATTTCTGTGGAGATTCTGCTCTAAATGTTGACACGCAAACACGTGCTACCAAATAAACCGGAAGTGACTGAAGTATTGGTTTCCGAGCGCCAGGCCAGGTGCGGCGGGGGGGTGTGTGTGGGGCATTACATCACTCATTATGCCAAAACGTACACACTGGGTCTGTTATCAGTGTAATGCCATCTTAATTTTTATGTCTTTTAATTATACCTAAGTAACTATCTACCCTGTTTACACGGACTTGGCATGCAAGTTAAAAACAGAGTTAATGTTTAAACACATCCTTGGTAACATTTACGCCAGTTCACCGGCAGTCTCTTCCAGGTGAAGATGACAAGTTAACGCATGCGCGTGCAGCGTGCCTTGACGTCAGTACCCGTGCATTCTTAAATGGTGCCCCCGTGGCGGTTTTGCTGAATGCAATACGAACTATTTGCAAAACTGGTACTATATTTCCTTCCGCGGACGTTTTATAGCTTAATCTTTTGAATAGCAGATTTAGCTGACTGTCGTGAATTTTGTGATTGATTACTAGATAAACTATATCGATAATAATACTATTTATGCTTTACTTATCAAATAATCGCAAACACTTTTGGCGTATCCATTTGGTGACCTAATCACTAGTGCTACGGTCAACCCCGTCCGCCATCTTGCTGAAGTTTGTGGAATCAGCCGAGTGCTTGACTCGACAAACGTATCTTTACTTAGTTTTTTCGCCAGTTGTTAAACATGTCCAGTCAGGAGAGCAAAGACGAGTTAGTTCAAAAGGCCAAGTTGGCTGAACAGGCCGAGAGGTACGACGATATGGCCCAGGCAATGAAGAAAGTCACGGAATTAGGTGCAGAGTTGACCAACGAGGAGAGGAATCTACTGTCAGTCGCCTTCAAAAATGTTGTCGGCGCGAGGCGTTCGTCTTGGCGAGTAATATCTAGCATTGAACAAAAGACGGAGGGAAACGAGAGGAAGCAAGCAATGGCCAAGGAATACCGCGAGAAGGTTGAACGCGAGCTGAGGGATATATGCAAGGACGTATTGGTAAGAACACTTCCCCATCGTGATACTGATCGTGAAAAAAAAATTCTGGGCCCGTCCAAATAAAATTCCAACTACTGCAGTGTGATTGTACAACCTTGCTTGTGTTGCTGTCTTATTTATATGCTATTGGTAACTAACGTTTGTTTAAAACTGTCATAAAATGTGCTGAGGAATTTGAAAGTAAATATAAATGCATGACATGCAGTGGATTTCATGTAGTGCCGAACGATGTCGATGACGGAGGAGCTAGCTATTCTTCTTCCGGTTTGAGTTTTTCGTCTAAACGAAACTTGAAAACTGTTTGACAGCTGTAGTCGGCATCACGTTTGGTAGGCCTATTGAATGTGAATATAGACTTTTGTACGTAATGAATTGGTAAAAAGTAAACATATTTAGTGATTGACTCATTTTGACTTACAAATTACCAAATACCACCCACATTTCCTGATTCATTGCCATTCATAACTGCCATGACATGAGTCATTATTTCGTCACAAATCTGAGATTTTGTCTGACACCAGAAGTGCATCATTTAGCAAGTGCCAAGTAAACATATTGAATTTAAGAAGATTTCTTATAATTAAAAGATGTAGGCCCTAGTGCATTTCTGATATCCTTGATTCCATAAATATTACAGTGTAGTTTGTCAAGATCACCTTATTGCATTTATGCAGTACAACTGTTGGGGGCATTTGTTAGATCTGCACAATCTGTTGTTTGTACACCAATCTTCAGATTGTACCTGCTGTTACATCGTTTCACTGAAACATTCTGTTGCTGAATCAAAACACAAGATATACCAAAACATTGATAATGCGGTTATAATATTATTATTCACAGTGAATGTGAACTTGTCTGTAAGTGTGTGCCCAATTGTAGCATATATCATAATGGTGCAATCTTGTAAAATTTCAGTATGACCATGTCCCGTGTTCAAGCTATTAGGATGTAATACCCCTATATGGGTGTGGTTCTACTTATCTTTTTTTTACCAACACTGACTTAGTTTACATCTTAGAAATAGTGAGCTCACCACACAATTGATGTATGAAAGTCATATGGTTAACCAAAAAACGTACTGAAGAAAAGAAGCTACTAACACTTACATTTCAGGGTGCTGCTGGGACATAGGGTCTAGTGGGATGGCACTGTTCAATCCTTTGAATATACGATTGGTTGTGCAATGTCGATGCTTACCATTTAGTTAACAACATAACATTAGAATAAAATCAAACAAGTAATAATAAATACCCTGCACTACCAACTAATTACGCGCAACCAGTTATTAGGTTAGTTTCCACATGTCCACTCTACTATGTTTGACTGTTCAGTAGTTGAGGTAATGTCTTTTTGGTATTATTCAGTCCGTGTTTTCATTATAATGCTCTCTATTTCCAATGGTTGTTTTCATTCAGAAAGTAATATAATAATGTATTAATTATTTATGTATTCCATACCAGCTATTCCAGTAGAATCATAGATGGCTGCTAAATACAATTTCAAGTATATTCGTGTTGTCCAGATTATACTATCACAGTTCCTGCTTTAGTCAGTTAGAATGTCACAGCCCATTGATTTTACTAAGTTTGAATGCATGTATAGCTAATTTGATGATGTTGATGGGTCTCTGCATAAAGCCTAATAGAGTATTCGTATAATCATATCATAATCTAAATACTGAAAATAACACTGACATACTTATTTTGCTATCTTTTTCAGATGCTCTTAGAAAAACATCTGATTCCAGCAGCAAGTAATCCTGAGAGCAAAGTGTTCTATTTAAAGATGCAGGGTGATTATTATAGATATTTAGCGGAGGTAAAAGCTGCCAAGAAAGATGACGAAGAACTGAAAGGTATGTGATGTTGGTCTCCAACCAACACTGATGCAAGAGAATGGGATTAATGCAGTATTTGTGTCCTAGAAACCCACGGAAGAAGGCGCAGGATGTGTTATTGTGAATGCATGCAGAAAAACGCATCTCTGAGGATGTTTTTTATGTGCACACATGGTGGAAAATTGAAAAAATTTGATTTGGCTTTTGCTAGTAAATTGGAATTTGAGCTATTTTATATGCAATGTTGTGCTACATGCTCAGAGATGCTGTGTTCTACCTCAGTAATCAGTTCTCTCTCACAGGACGATTCATTGCCTGCTGCTTGTTTGCAACTGCATGTTGATCTCCTATCCTCTGGGATTTGGCTGACCCACATAAAAAATTCTGCGTGCATGGGTAACAAGCCTGCTCCTTTTCCTGTTTGTTTCCAGGATCTCTTAGACAAATTTCTGGTCCCCAAAGCTAGTGCACCTGAAAGTAAAGTGTTCTATCTAAAGATGATGGGCGACTACTACAGGTATCTAGCTGAGGTGGCGGGTAGTAACAAACCAGGTGAGTTTTAAACGAACTGGTGAAAATGAGCAGATTCAGACAGATAAGTCAGTAAGATGGTCTGGTTTCGATTGTTGGGGTTATGGTTATGTTAGGATATTTTACGTTTATTCCGCCAACCTGAAAATGTTCTTGAACTATGATGATAGTTTTTTTAAGGAGACCGCGCCTAAAATGAAGTGTTTTTTTACATAAATACTCAACATCTGTTTCTTCCATATTCCAATAGCTGTGCATGTTTTCTATCGATAAAGCACCTTTTTCAGAATAACGTAAAAACCTAAATACATGCATTCACAATTACATCATTTAAAAATTCGAAATAAAATTACATTCTAAAAATGAAACACTTAATTTAGAAAATGCCCATGAGATCGCAAGTTTAGTTTTGGAGTTTTAATTTTTTTTTGCCTACAAATGGTGGCCATTTTGTTTGTTAACATGAAAACGGGGATCAAGTATAAAAAGTCAATATTTGTTTACTTATTCACGCTTTACATCATGAATACAACAATTATGTTAATAGTTCTATAAAGCCATTTTTTGTTGCTAAGCCTACCCTTAATTTCAAATATGCCTGTAACTTTACAATAAGTTTCATACAAGCCTTAGACAAATCTAATAAAAGTGGGTACAATTTCCTTTACCTGATATTAAACTGCTAGTGAATGTCATACAGTGTATGCTATTTGACTATATTTATTTATTTGATTTGTTGCTTTTGCTGTATGCACTGTTACCAATTGGATAGACAACTTATAATTGTTGTACTCTATCATCCTCAGTGTTGTTGGCATGTTGTTTGGCCTGATTGGTAGTGAATGGAGATTTGCTGTGTACAGCAGTTTGTGCATGTGATGGTTTGAAAAAACACTTAATAGTTAACGAAGTCTGGCCAGTAATTTTTATCAACGTAATAGTAAATAATAAAACTAGAGCCTATATCCTCGAATCCAAGTTCATAGACGCAGCAGCAGCACCACCACACAAAAAGCAATATGTATAATCATAAATGGGGACAGACAACAGTAATTATTGGCGCATGAGACTGTTAAAAGTATGAATTTTGAACGATGTGAAACAATATTTAAATTTTGTCGTCCATAGCACGTGGATTATTGCTGTAAATAGTACACAAAACACTTCCACTGCCATAAATTGCTTGGTTCGATCACTTCAATATCATTGTATACTACCAGTTTGCTAAATATAAACATCTGATAAAATTAGCCAAGATTGATTGAGAAATTTGCATTGTAGCTATGCATAGGGCATGTCATGTCTAATGTATCTTGCATTGCAGCGTTAGCGAGTCGTTCGTACTTTCATTGCCTGGTTTCAGGTGTCGTCACAGAATCGGAGAAGTCGTATGAAGCCGCCTTTGACATTGCCAAGGCGAAGATGCAGCCAACACATCCAATTCGGCTCGGCCTAGCACTCAACTACTCCGTATTCTTCTATGAAATTCTCAACTCACCTGACAGGGCCTGCCATTTAGCCAAGCAGGTATGAAAAATTCTCATCTGTAAAGTGCTTTGAGCAGACACAAGGATTGGATGCCGTCCTATATAAGGACCTAACTTTTACTTGTCTTCATCTGATGAACATGCATTTGTTCACTGGTTAAATGTTATGTACCAAGTCATTCAGATTTCACCTGTATCAAATGAGTAGATCGATCGGATAAGATTTCAAAGATTTATAATGTAATGTTTTGAAAGGGTTCTATTTGTAACCAAATTACGTTAAAGTGGGGATACCGTTTTGTTTGTCTGTTTCACAACAATTTCTTGTAAATGTTTTTTTCACTGTAATGTTAATGACAATTTGTTGCCAAAAATGTGGCAAAAAATTACTACAACTATCTTTTTTTGTAATTTGTCTTACTATTCGTGTTCAATATCCCCTGTCATTGTCTGCTTAATAGGTAATTTTTATTTTGCAGATGATTTTCAAGTGTTGGTTATAATAGTTTTTATATGTGCAGTTACAATTGTTGTCATTTTTACATGTATGCCTATGTATATGCAGTGTTTTTAAAGCCTTTCATATCGGCAAATTCTGCTTTGTTGTGCAACAATATTTACTGACTAAACATGATAAAAAAAATGTGTTTATCTGTACGGCTTGCCATGCATGTAAAAGTGAAGCTTTTAAAACACTGCATATATGCATTATATTAATAAATTTGTAATTTTATAGTTAAGATATATATTTCAAATGTTATTAATCATACTCTACTTTATTTTGTTCTGCGTTACTGTTCTGGTTATTTTCCAATTCACTTATGGTGTAACCCGTTTTTACAAGACTACATTTTGTGTTATTGTCCTTAGTGACATGTACTAACCAGTTGTACGACGTAGTGTTTTGTCAAGTTCTGCATTGTAGACCAGTGAGACTGGATGGTGGGTCAGTTCTATTTCAAAGCCACTATTATGTTAATTGATAAACAAAATAGCCAAAACAGCCAGAAAACATGCGGGTGCGCATGAGTGAATGCGTGCCAGCAACAATGGTAAGACGGCATCCAGTGTTTCCCCTGTTATACGACGAAAAATGCGGGTTGCCTCATCTCATACCTCACCTCAGCCTTCTAAAAATATGCCAAATTGTCGCTTTGTTGCTATTTCCTGCACATTTTTATTTCAAGATATATATTCAGTAGTTACGCCATGAAGGTTTGTAACAGCATATTTTAGCCATAATAATGTCACACAGGTCCAAATAGGATTTACCACTTCCCATTAACAACTTGACATACTTCCCTGTCTTGATCGTAACAAACAACTGACCCATATGGAAGCAGCGTGTCCTTGCTTCAGTTCCGGCTGACCAACAAATGATAACATTGGACAATGACCGATCCCTGCTTTATCATCAAAGTTAACGCCTTGCAAACTGTCAATCTAGAACATTCATGTACAATGGCACCCAAACATTAACTATGTTTGACATTGTTTTGAATATCTGCAAATTGTTTTGAACATCTGCAAATAGAATGAAACCAATGGTAGCCAAACTAAGATGTGAAATAATGTTAACAATTAGTTTTATTACCTCTCGCTCTAAATGCAAAGGAAAAATGTACAGTACTCTTTAGAATGCATCAATTTAAAGCTTGTTTTATAAATAGTCACAGG
Source organism: Ridgeia piscesae (assembly GCA_025642075.2). NCBI lineage: Eukaryota > Metazoa > Annelida > Polychaeta > Sabellida > Siboglinidae > Ridgeia > Ridgeia piscesae. The sequence goes on along the minus strand of JAODUO010000652.1, from coordinate 154,523 downwards.
GCATGCCCACAGACCCCTCCCCTTAGTGTTGCATCTTGCCTTTGGTGCTCACTCGGCCCACACCTCCACCTCACCCTAAGTTACACTCAGGGGAAACACTGGCATCATGCTGTCTCTGCCTTGTGGCCTCACTCATTTTCAGCAGTGCATCTTTGGTTTTTGTTTTTGTCTGCTACCGGCACGGTTTAGGCATTCGATGATGCCATAGCGGAACTGGACGCACTGAACGAGGACTCCTACAAAGACAGCACGCTCATCATGCAGCTTTTGAGAGACAACCTTACTGTAAGTGAACACTACCTGACAGCCAGCTTGGGGCTCTGACGCACTCACCGCGTTTCACTGGTTCTACTCTATGCAGCATAACGCAACATTGCTGGCAGTTTTCTACCAAATCCCCAATATTTTGCCTGTAACTGCTAAAGACAGTTGCTTGAATTTAAATAAAACATCTCATTGGCATTCAACTACTGCTATGCAGTTGTCCTTATAAACTGCCAGCCAGTTGTGTCATGTCGCAGGCAGATAGTGTAGCAGCACGCTTGACAACACACACACGATGTTGTTCATGTGGCTGTGTGCTGCTTCAAACAGGCTTTCGATGACGCCATTTCCGAACTGGATACGCTAAAGGATGACTCGTACAAGGACAGCACGCTGATCATGCAGCTGCTCCGCGACAACCTCACTGTAAGTTGGGTGTGTCAGTGGTTGACAGCTTTGAAGGTCTGGGGCAGACAATCTGCAGAACTTCTTCCTTCTCAGTATACCAAACAAGGGTTATTATTATGAGCACTTCTGCATTGCACAAGCAATGTATTCCACGGATGCCACTTTGATATACAGTTTTGTAAAAGTAGGTTTAACATAAATAAATCAGATTGATAAATATAATGAAATAGTGTGAACAATTGTTAAAAAGTAAAAAAAACATATTTGAACGTTTCTGTAAAAAGCTTGACAATGTGCTGCAAGCACAAATATAAATATAGCATAAGTTGTTCAGGCTTTGCACCAGTATTATGTCGCATGGCAAGCAAACTGTTACAGGTGCAAGACGTGTCTGCTGCACAAAGATGTATTTTGTGCAGTAGAGTGAGGAAGCAAACCAATTGGTTATTTGTGAGTGAACTAAAACATGATGGAAAAATTACACTCGTGTATATTTTACTAGTACAATAATCCTGAAAGTGGTGCAATATATAAAATTTAAAACTGTATATCGCATCAAAATGTACTTTGTACTTATAATTTATAGAAACCTCTAGCAAATGTTCTTTTTTGCATGAATTACATAGAGCTATTGCTAGTTACGAGTGTAAAAATTTTGTTAGGTAAAAATGAGATATTAATTATATCGACTAGTAAAGCAAAAATGTGATTGTAGTGCACATAGTTGTCCTTGTGTTACCGTAAACCACAAAGGTCATGTTATTTTTATAGGTTTAGTGTCAATGGTTGTTTTAGGTATGGTAAGTATTAGCTTATGACTGCTCCAAACTGATACCACCCAAGATGAAGGGAGCTGTCCCAAAAGGACTTGGTTGCACCCCAGGGCCCCCCATGACCTTCGGTTTCAGGATTGAATGGAGCACCACAATTCTTTGATAATAATGCATTTTCAATGTATTCCGTCTGTATGGCATTTTATTGACTAACACTGGTAGCAGTAAGCACTGTGTAGTAGCAACAAAAGGTGGTGGATGCGGCTTGCTATACTGTCTAGTACCCTTTGCTGTCTGAGGTACACATTGTTAGCTGTTTGTGTTACAAAACTTTGTTAACTGGATGTACCTGTGTTCACAGGCGTCATGTGAAAGTGTTTTGATTACACAAATTGTAACATGCATGAAGTCTGCAGTTGGTATAACATATATATGTATGTACGGTATATGTGTAGAGATTATGGGACCTTGCACAAATTGGTGTAATGGGAGTGTGTTTCTAGTGATTCTACACTACTTGATGTATGAAGAATGACAAGAGGAAGTTGTTGCACTGGTGATATGTAGGTGGTCCATCATAGAGAATGATGTGTTCACTGTGTCATTGTGTCATTGCAGTTGTGGACGTCAGACGCCCAAGGCGACGATGGTGAACCAGGTGATGGTGGTGACAACTAGGACGAGCAGAACAAACATCAGAAGCATGCACATCAATGCTGAGATTTTTATCATTTGCTTTCTCGTTGAGGAGACGAGTCAGAGAACATTGAGAACTACATTGTAACGTAACATTACTATTGTGTTGTCCGACCACCCATATGCCACCAAGCTCAAACTACACTACATTCACATTCATATATAGAAATGTCATTAAATAGATCGGTCGCCTCAGCTGGCGTTTCACTCGTTTCGGTCATTGCTTGGTCTGCGTGCCTGTTTATCCTCGGAATTGTTCAGTTTGTGTTAAGCGTTGCTTTCTGTTGCAAACGTTGTCAGAATTATTGGCCAGTCTCGTGCAGCTTGGCCTGACAGTTCGCGTAGTACAGCTCACTAGAAGGCTGGCTGAAGGCAGTTGGACCAGCAGCATGCGCGACCGGCCGGTTGTGGGCAGCCAACGTAGTCAGTAGGGCAGCTTGTGCTGTTCTACCAGTCATTGTTGTCATTAATCATCAGCAGATGGTTCATCCAAAGTCTAGCTTGCTGTGTGTGCAGCTAGCGTCGGGCATCCTAGAACTAGTGTTGTTGTCATTGTCTTGACATCTGGCTCGTGTACATGTCATTGTCTCGTCTAACTGACACATGACTAGTTTCTGCTGTGGTAGTTTATTTATAACAGGAAAGGTTGAGTAAAGATGAAATGCTACCGGGGTTGACACTGTCTCAGGTAGGATATGGGTACACGAACAGTTCAACATCTTGCTACTAGTCTGATGCCATCGTTTGGCAGGAACTAACAAGACGCTTCCACCTAGAACAAGTCGGTCCACTGTTAATGCTATTTTTTTGTATCACGCTAATTAAGAAAATGGTACTACATTGAAGACTAGCAACTTAGTGCAGACGTGTTACCCTGAATTTAGTGGCTTTTTATATTTACAACCAGAGTATTGTGTATGTGGTTGTGTTTGGCCGCCATGCACTGTATGTTTGAGTGTATGTGTGTGTGCATGCATGCCTGAATTTTCATTCTTGTGTGGGTACGTGCTTTTCGACCTCTTCTCGTGTTTCGGCCATTCTCTGTAGCATGGCGCCTGTATGTGGTGCGTCTCTGGCAAGGATAGGCATGTATTGAATACAATGCTGATACAAACCTTGGTAGTTTCTCATTGTTGTGCTTCTAAACATGTAACATACCAAGTGTCATTGACAGTATTGTGGTGGACATACTTTCAGGGTTGCATTTTCTCATCCAGATGCATAACTGGAAAATCTGTAACTTGATGTCTATCTACTTGCTGTGTAGTAAAACATCCCAGTTCTATATCTGCATGTGTTTAATTGGATGTTTCAATAATGTTTCTGTTCGTGTGGTTTTCGTTAGATGTTTAGCAGAAGCAATGTAGAACGGCATGGCGAAATAGAATTGAAGTTCTGACACGGACAAATGATTCTAGAGTGTTGTAAGATTCGTTCGTTTCCAGCGAGAAATACTCGGCTGGTGAACAACATGAGCATACAGTTCTGTTGTAACTAACATTGTGTTGTATTTATAAATGAGGATCTTTTCCTAGCGTTACTGAAAAACTATTAAGCAGAAATAAAGTTTGGCTGGAAGCAGACGTACCTATTATTTCTTGTTCAACTGGCGGTCTGCTCTGTACACATTTTTAGCCCACATGAATATGGTAAAACTTGTTTTGATCAAAAATTACGTCTGTATTATGAAGTTGGCTACACACACAGGTCCAGCAATATCACGAGACACATGAAAATGCAGTCCTGGATGCGTTTTGTTTGTACCAGTACATGACAGAAAATGTCATTCCAGGATAATTTCATGATGCCATAATACGTTTGTGTCATGAACTAACACCCACTGAATGCTAATGTTCTTTTGGGGAAATGGTGCCAGCGTTTCTACTGTCGGGACTTTAATATTTAATAGTAGTATTCTCCAAGCTATTCTACTTCAAGGTTTGTACAGTTGTGCCAAAACCAATTGTAATGCTGTGATTTTTTGGTTGGTGTGAATGGCAATTTTTGGTTAGGTATGTTAATAGTTAGGTATTTATCACACCCGTGTAAATTAAAGTTGTTTTTATATACCATTCTGCCTGCTGCTAGGATTGCTGCGTAATGTTAGTGTGATTAATAACCCTTGGAGAATCAAAAATAAAGCCCTGTTCCATACTAGTAGTATTGACTGTTCTGTTTTTTCTTAATCTGCCAACCAAGGAAGGGTAGTTTTTGAGGTGGTGATCGTGTAATTATCTGTTTGTGGAATTGGACTTGGTTACACAGTGACTGATGGTAAATAATGCATTGGAAGTAAAGATTGTAGTAGAATTGACATCTTTCATGTCTAGACAAGACTTCTTGTTTGATGTTTGATTTAGTGCCGGAAGTGTACCTTAGTTACAACAGTATGTTAACAAAGTTCAAGGAATGCCAATAAAACTAACAGAGCTCAATATATTCTATTGCAAACAAGTGACAGTGATTCAGTCCATAATGCCCACAATGGACAAGTAATTATTCCAATATGGCAGCAGTCTTTGTATAAATAATGTGCACATACAACACTAAGCTGCTGCTGTCTGTCCACACCCTGACAGATTGATGTGGTTGGAACTACACACAGGTCATGGTTGCTAAGTGAGTTGGCATTACTTATGGAAGATTACCAGTGAACTGACAAATGTTCAATAGATAGCAATTTAGGCCAAACAAAATAATGGGGTAAGTTCATACAACAGTAAACCATCCACTGTTGTAGTGCAGTTAGAGTTTCTATGTTGACGGCTTGTACAGTTGAGAACCAGAGCTGTTAATTTGTAATGCCTATGCCGTTCTGCATATCAAGTGTTTGTTATATTAGTGTTGCGGGTGCCTTCACTTGTAAGTTAGCATAGCTAAGTATTGTGTTTTGTATTGTTTCAAAGCACCATTCACCAGTGCAAGGTATGTGACTAGCCTTCGAAAATGTGATGCCCATCAGGTGGCACCAATTAATTGGTTTACCTTGGTAAACCAATTAATTGTTTTTTTTACATCTGATCCACCAATCACAAACCCTATTTTGAACTAAGCAACCAACCTTTGGCAACAATTATCTATAATACAGAAACATTTATTTTTCATATCCTCGTGTCTGCATAAAATAAATGATGCAGTTTAGCAGAAAATGGGTCCAATCATTGTGAAAGTTAATGTCTGAGAAGACCGACAACAAGAATGCACAGAAGAAAGCCACATCACATTTTAAACAGAAGGGGGAATGGCACCATTTGGTCAGTAATAAGCTCATTACAAAATTGCCATTGAATATATTTTTAAAGTATAAAAATGCCTTTTAGCATGGAAGTCGCAATACAAACGCTTATTTTCGTTATCATCGGTGACATACACTTAAGTTATTTTAATGAAAATTTGAATAACATCAGCACTTTAATGTAATATGCATTATTACACAATAAAAATGGGACTTCGAGCTTGCAAGAATTGCTCCCAGAATGTGTTGGGATGCAAAAATTATATTGGAATTGATTTTACCGATCTTTCTCCATGGCTACATAGGAGAATGTGACACCAACAACTATTGTACAAACACACAAGAACAATTCAACACATTCTGTAAGTCATTTATCTGATTAAATCACAATGGCAATGTACAGCTTTCAATGATACAACAGACAAACCAACTGGTCAGTCCAATCATTATATACAAGTCTTTCCATAGTGGTCATATTACAACCTCTATGGTTTATTTACAAAGTACGTAAAGCCTAGGACAGTTTCTGTTGGCTCCAACTAAATTGGTGCAATATGTTTGAAAACATTATACTGTTCTGTCACAATACGAGATTTGTAATTACTGTAAATGCAACATCATAACAAATGATGTTTTATGTAGAACTCTTGTATGATGACTACCATAATCTTAAATAACCCTCAACTTGACACAGACTGCTCTTTGTAAGAGCTGACAATAAAATATCTTTCCAATCATTAACTAAAGAAGAGGACATGGACCACCTTGTAAGAGCTGACATTTCAGTCATCAGCTAAACAGGAGGGCATGGACCACCTTGTAAGAGCTGACATTTCTGTCATCAGCTAAACAGGAGGGCATGGACCACCTTGTAAGAGCCGACATCTCTGTCATCAACTAAACAGGAGGGCATGGACCACCTTGTAAGAGCCGACATCTCTGTCATCAACTAAACAGGAGGGCATGGACCACCTTGTAAGAGCCGACATCTCTGTCATCAACTAAACAGGAGGGCATGGACCACCTTGTAAGAGCCGACATCTCTGTCATCAACTAAACAGGAGGGCATGGACCACCTTGTAAGAGCCGACATCTCTGTCATCAACTAAACAGGAGGGCATGGACCACCTTGTAAGAGCCGACATCTCTGTCATCAACTAAACAAGAGGGCATGGACCAACTTGTAAGAGCCGACACAGTCATCAGGTCTTGCTCGATCATGTATGAGCTGACAACAGTAGTTGACAATCAAGCTGTCTCAAAGACCTCAACTACTGCATCTTGTGAATGATTCATTTCATGCAGCCATTATGTCACTTGGTGTTGACGCCAACAGGCCTGTACTGGAGGGTTAAGTCACCACCCTGCTTCCAAATGAAATGCTTGACTGTTCTCAGGTCCATATTTGGATCAAGCACCTGTGGAAGAAACATTGAAGTAAATTATTTTAATTACACTTAAATGGTTATACAACATTCAAACCTACATTTGTCTCACTTATTCATAACCACCCGGGTCTAATATTTATCAGTCCAATTTTATTTTAAGCATGCCACAAAACACTAGATATCGGCATATTAAAAAGGGAAACGACATGTAATGATGTATGTAATGATAATGTTACAACAACACTAGTGTAATAAAATATGCATAGGAAAATATGCACTGGGTACAATAGTTGTTACTCCTAATTTCAAATTCACAGAGATATAACACGTTGATGTAGAGTGAACAGTTCAGAAAGTATATCCAAATAGAGATAATTGATGTAAACCAAACATGTCATTTATGTACAATCTCTTGATACCATGCGATACCAAAACAAGTTTTTATATCAATGTAAATACAACAAACCTGGTCATTGCAAAGTAGTTCCACTTTTTCCTCAGCTATCGAAGGAAGATCCTCTTCCTTCTCTGCCTCTGATCGTTCTTGGCCATTCGTCGTTGAACTTGTGGCTGCCTGTGACCCTGCATCTGACCCTTGACCCATGACCTTCTCATACACGTGCTCAATGACCTTGCGCACTTGCAGCATGTCGCTGGCTGACAGCCGATCCCTGTAACAATCACCAACTGGTCAGTCACACGTAGACTACTCATCTCACAGGGCACTTGTCACGAATGGCCAATTATACCCATCATACACTTCTCTGCTACAATAACACTGACTGGTAAAGTGCTACTGATGTAAACTCTATCAGCCAATAGCACCTCTGGTCAAGCACTTTATAAAACTCTGTATTTCAGATCAGCCAATAAAATTGCTCCCTGGACCTGTGGTTCTCCCCAGGTCAGGTCATATTTCAGCCAATCGTGATGCAATGTCAAGGAAATGAATGGGTCATTACATTGGGATTCCCACCTGTCGTACATTTGTCTTCAAATTGGGACAGGTTGACGGTTGATGCAGTCACAATTGGTGAGGTCAATTATTAGTCTAACTAAGCTAACTTGTGCACTGCCTAAGGGATGAGCCAGGTCTAGTTGTGTCTCCCAGACTTGTGAGGGTGTGTACATACTTCTTGGGCCCCCTTAGGGTGGTGTTGTTGGTGGTGGTGGCCTGGGTCGCTGACACTGACTGCAGGAAGAACGCAATCTTGTTGAACTTGGGCAGGGTTTTCTACAACAAAATTATGACAATTGCAATTAAGAAAGTGAACTTGTCGTGAATCTTCGTAGAGTTTATGGTCGATCGGTTGGCGACACGTCTTGCTCAACATCAAGTAAGAAAAATATGTCTTATTATCATTACCACAACATGTCTGACATTCTCAGCAACATGGTCTGTTTACTTCTACTAATAATAAATTTTCATCCACACAAATACTTAATTGATGGATGCATAGTCTGATGGCATAAGCATAATTATAAGCATGCCTTCTTTCAACTTTCATTATATATATATATATATATATATATATATATATATATATATATAAATAATTATGCAAGCTTTACTATAGCAACTGTGTTTCCATAATGATCACAGGACGTCATCTATCAGCCCGATTAACCTTCCCACACTGATCTTACTTAAACATCGTTGTGCAATATTTTTGTTGCAAAGAAATTCTGTGTGGACCAGATTTCCAAAAAAACATTGCAACATTTTGAACAATTATCCGAGAGTTGTATAATAAATATTGTAGTGGATTCGTCAGTTTGTTACAAATGTAATATTAGTGATTGACTAGTGAAAGTGTTAAAACACACATCAGCTCCTGGACCCCATCAATTGTGATGTTACACCCCCTGGAGCCATCTTGACTGAGTTGTCACACCCCCAGAGACATGTTGTGATATCACACCCCCTGGAGCCATCTTGTGATGTCACACCCCCTAGACTTACTTCAACTGTGATGTCCACCACCCACAGAGGGACCATCTCATTCAGAAGCTGCTGCTCTGTCTCCCCAACCGCGTCTCGACACAGCAGGCGGAACAGTGTGCGACCTCCGACCTCACTACAACACACACTTTGTTTGACCACTGACATCTCTACAGTGAAAATGCACCAACCTCGCTACAATAAACACACTGTATACGTGTGCATGAATGATAACCAACTTCACTATAATGAACAAACATTGCACACGCATCCACCAAACTCATTACAGTGACCAAACAATACACAAGGCTGGTTCAATTTCACTACAATGAACAAACATTGCACGGTGCTCCTCCAAAATCATTAACATTGTTGATGTGATTGGCTGGCAAAGGTGCATGCCAACTTTGAATAAGGGGAAAGTAGAGAAGTCATAAAAAGCTGTTTTTCAGCAAACAAGATAAACTGCAGAATTGGATACTTAGTTTGGATCATTGCTATTCAAAAAATCTGAGCCATGTCATGTGACATCAGGAAGTGACAGAGGCCCACAGTGGGTGTATCGAAATGTTACAAGGTTCAAATAACACTGCTCCAAAGTAAGAGTGACATCCTGCTGTCTGTCACAGTCTTGGTGCTGTGAACAATATCTTTCATAAGACAAAGATGATTTATACTAAAGTGTGTCATGAAACTTAAACGCCAGTAAAGGAAGCTAGGTTCAAGATAACAACTACACTCATGTACTGTAGGTACATTCTTGAAGTACCTCACTCACCTGAAGATGATGGGGGTGTGTGGGGGCACACTGAAGTGTTCATTCCCCCTCTTCATTTCACACACCTTGCCCTCGGTGAGAGATGAGTGGTTGCTCTTCTCCTCTCCCTCTGTGGGGCAGACACAGTAAGTACCCACGGCGCAAGTAACATACCAGTGATATACAATAAAGTTGGACAAAGTGGCTCTGAATTCCTTTGGACTATACAGTGAGTTGGTAATTATGAATGAGATGTGTTTTGGTGAATCATAGTCACAGCCTAGTTAAGTTTCTTCAGTGTAATCACCTAATCGACATTTTCTCTGATTATCCATATGAGACAAACAGAACCAGACTGTCATTAGTGGTACTGTATCAGTCAAGGAGTGATCTACTTCCACTCAGCCAGCCCATTGGTAACATACCAGTCACACCATTTTAAACATAACTAAATAAGCATCAGACTAAACTCTACTTGTCTGAGTGACACTGTGTGTCAGTGAGATCAAACTGCTCAGGAGACTGAAGTGTCTACTGAGACTGTGAAGTGTCTACTGAGACTGTGAAGTGTCTACTGAGACTGTGAAGTGTCTACTGAGACTGTGAAGTGTCTACTGAGACTGTGTAGTGTCTACTGAGACTGTGTAGTGTCTACTGAGACTGTGAAGTGTCTACTGAGACTGTGTAGTGTCTACTGAGACTGTGTAGTGTCTACTGAGACTGTGAAGAGTCTACTGAGACTGTGTAGTGTCTACTGAGACTGTGAAGAGTCTACTGAGACTGTGTAGTGTCTACTGAGACTGTGAAGAGTCTACTGAGACTGTGAAGTGTCTACTGAGACTGTGAAGTGTCTACTGAGACTGTGAAGTGTCTACTGAGACTGTGTAGTGTCTACTGAGACTGTGAAGAGTCTACTGAGACTGTGAAGAGTCTACTGAGACTGTGAAGTGTCTACTGAGACTGTGAAGTGTCTACTGAGACTGTGAAGTGTCTACTGAGACTGTGAAGTGTCTACTGAGACTGTGTAGTGTCTACTGAGACTGTGAAGAGTCTACTGAGACTGTGAAGTGTCTACTGAGACTGTGAAGTGTCTACTGAGACTGTGAAGTGTCTACTGAGACTGTGTAGTGTCTACTGAGACTGTGAAGTGTCTACTGAGACTGTGAAGAGTCTACTGAGACTGTGAAGTGTCTACTGAGACTGTGAAGTGTCTACTGAGACTGTGAAGTGTCTACTGAGACTGTGAAGTGTCTACTGAGACTGTGTAGTGTCTACTGAGACTGTGTAGTGTCTACTGAGACTGTGAAGTGTCTACTGAGACTGTGAAGTGTCTACTGAGACTGTGTAGTGTCTACTGAGACTGTGTAGTGTCTACTGAGACTGTGAAGTGTCTACTGAGACTGTGAAGTGTCTACTGAGACTGTGAAGTGTCTACTGAGACTGTGAAGTGTCTACTGAGACTGTGAAGTGTCTACTGAGACTGTGTAGTGTCTACTGAGACTGTGTAGTGTCTACTGAGACTGAAGAGTCTACTGAGACTGTGAAGTGTCTACTGAGACTGTGAAGTGTCTACTGAGACTGTGAAGTGTCTACTGAGACTGTGAAGTGTCTACTGAGACTGTGAAGTGTCTACTGAGACTGTGTAGTGTCTACTGAGACTGTGAAGAGTCTACTGAGACTGTGAAGTGTCTACTGAGACTGTGAAGTGTCTACTGAGACTGTGTAGTGTCTACTGAGACTGTGAAGTGTCTACTGAGACTGTGAAGAGTCTACTGAGACTGTGAAGTGTCTACTGAGACTGTGAAGTGTCTACTGAGACTGTGAAGTGTCTACTGAGACTGTGAAGTGTCTACTGAGACTGTGAAGTGTCTACTGAGACTGTGTAGTGTCTACTGAGACTGTGTAGTGTCTACTGAGACTGTGAAGAGTCTACTGAGACTGTGAAGTGTCTACTGAGACTGTGAAGTGTCTACTGAGACTGTGAAGTGTCTACTGAGACTGTGAAGTGTCTACTGAGACTGTGAAGTGTCTACTGACACTGTGAAGTGTCTACTGAGACTGTGAAGTGTCTACTGAGACTGTGAAGTGTCTACTGAGACTGTGAAGTGTCTACTGAGACTGTGAAGTGTCTACTGAGACTGTGAAGTGCCTACTGAGACTGTGAAGTGTCTACTGACACTGTGTAAGTGCTCTACTGAGACTGTGAAGTGCCTACTGAGACTGTGAAGTGCCTACTGACACTGTGAAGTGCCTACTGAGACTGTGTAATGCCTACTGAGACTGTGAAGTGCCTACTGAGACTGTGAAGTGCCTACTGAGACTGTGAAGTGCCTACTGAGACTGTGAAGTGCCTACTGAGACTGTGAAGTGCCTACTGAGACTGTGTAAGTGTCTACTGAGACTGTGAAGTGTCTACTGAGACTGTGAAGTGTCTACTGAGACTGTGTAGATGTCTACTGAGACTGTGAAGTGTCTACTGAGACTGTGAAGTGTCTACTGAGACTGTGAAGTGTCTACTGAGACTGTGAAGTTGAAGTGTCTACTGAACTGTGAAGTGCTACTGAACTGTGAGTGCTGTGAGTGTCTACTGAACTGTGACTGAACTGTGAAGTGCTACTAAGTGTGTGTCTACTGAACTGTGAGTGTCTACTGACACTGTGAAGTGTCTACTGAACTGTGAAGTGCTACTAACTGAGTGTCTACTGAACGTGAGTGCTACTGAACTGTGAAGTGTCTACTGAACTGTGAGTGTCTACTGAACTGTGAAGTGTCTACTGAACGTGAGTGCTACTGAACTGTGAAGTGTCTACTGAACTGTGTGTGTCTACTGAACTGTGAAGTGTCTACTGAACTGTGAGTGTCTACTGAACTGTGAAGTGTCTACTGAAGTGGTGTCTACTGAACTGTGAAGTGTCTACTGAACGTGAGTGTTACTGAACTGTGAAGTGTCTACTGAACGTGAAGTGCTGAACTGTGAGTGCTACTGAACTGTGAAGTGTCTACTGAACTGTGTGTGCTACTGAACTGTGAAGTGTCTACTGAACGTGAGTGTCTACTGACACTGTGAAGTGTCTACTGAGACTGTGTAGTGTCTACTGACACTGTGAAGTGTCTACTGACACTGTGAAGTGTCTACTGACACTGTGAAGTGTCTACTGAGACGTGTAGTGTCTACTGAGACTGTGAAGTGTCTACTGACACTGTGTAAGTGCCTACTGAGACTGTGTAATGCCTACTGACACTGTGTAATGCCTACTGAGACTGTGTAATGCCTACTGAGACTGTGTAATGCCTACTGAGACTGTGTAATGCCTACTGAGACTGTGTAATGCCTACTGAGACTGTGAAGTGCCTACTGAGACTGTGTAATGCCTACTGAGACTGTGTAATGCCTACTGAGACTGTGTAATGCCTACTGAGACTGTGTAATGCCTACTGACACTGTGAAGTGCCTACTGAGACTGTGTAGTGCCTACTGAGACTGTGAAGTGCCTACTGAGACTGTGTAATGCCTACTGACACTGTGAAGTGTCTACTGACACTGTGTTGTTGTCTACTGAGACTGTGAAGTGTCTACTGAGACTGTGTTGTTGTCTACTGAGACTGTGAAGTGTCTACTGAGACTGTGTTGTTGTCTACTGAGACTGTGAAGTGTCTACTGAGACTGTGTTGTTGTCTACTGAGACTGTGAAGTGTCTACTGAGACTGTGAAGTGCCTACTGAGACTGTGAAGTGTCTACTGAGACTGTGAAGTGTCTACTGAGACTGTGAAGTGCCTACTGAGACTGTGAAGTGTCTACTGAGACTGTGAAGTGCCTACTGAGACTGTGAAGTGCCTACTGAGACTGTGTAATGCCTACTGAGACTGTGAAGTGCCTACTGAGACTGTGAAGTGTCTACTGACACTGTGAAGTGCTTACTGAGACTGTGAAGTGCCTACTGAGACTGTGAAGTGCCTACTGAGACTGTGAAGTGCCTACTGAGACTGTGTAATGCCTACTGAGACTGTGAAGTGCCTACTGAGACTGTGTAATGCCTACTGAGACTGTGAAGTGCCTACTGAGACTGTGAAGTGCCTACTGAGACTGTGAAGTGCCTACTGAGACTGTGTAAGTGCCTACTGAGACTGTGAAGTGCCTACTGAGACTGTGTAATGCCTACTGAGACTGTGTAATGCCTACTGAGACTGTGAAGTGCCTACTGAGACTGTGAAGTGTCTACTGAGACTGTGAAGTGCTACTGAGACTGTGAAGTGTCTACTGAGACTGTGAAGTGCCTACTGAGACTGTGAAGTGTCTACTGAGACTGTGAAGTGCCTACTGAGACTGTGTAATGCCTACTGAGACTGTGAAGTGCCTACTGAGACTGTGAAGTGCCTACTGAGACTGTGAAGTGCCTACTGAGACTGTGAAGTGCCTACTGAGACTGTGAAGTGTCTACTGAGACTGTGAAGTGTCTACTGAGACTGTGAAGTGCCTACTGAGACTGTGTAGTGTCTACTGACACTGTGAAGTGTCTACTGAGACTGTGAAGTGCCTACTGAGACTGTGAAGTGTCTACTGACACTGTGAAGTGTCTACTGAGACTGTGAAGTGTCTACTGACACTGTGAAGTGTCTACTGACACTGTGAAGTGTCTACTGAGACTGTGTAGTGTCTACTGAGACTGTGAAGTGCCTACTGAGACTGTGTAATGCCTACTGAGACTGTGAAGTGTCTACTGACACTGTGAAGTGTCTACTGAGACTGTGAAGTGTCTACTGACACTGTGAAGTGTCTACTGACACTGTGAAGTGTCTACTGAGACTGTGTTGTTGTCTACTGAGACAGTGTAGTGTCTTACCGACATATGTGTGTGTGGTCTCTGTGTAGGTGCGAGGCCAGTGTTCCAGGAGTGCCTGTAGCACCAGCCCACCAAAGTTCACTGCAACCAACAACACACTCACTGTCAATCACATCACGTCACACACACACGAAAAACAGGCAAGTTTAACAAATTAACACACATTCACACAGAGATCGAGATATTGATTTATTTACTACAAATAGACAATTGTTTCTTCAAGTTCAGTGAAAACAACATTCTGTGACCACAACTCCGGTGGTCTTGCTAAAAAGAACAGTTAGTTTTGCTCCGATATAGAGCAACTAAAAACTTCCGAGAACCGAGAACTTATAAAAAGGTCTAAATGAATATGGTTTAACAACATTACAGAGCAGTATACTAAGAGGAGAGTGCACACTTTCACTTGCACTGACTGGCTGATAAACATTGACAGACCTACAGGGCTGCCTGTGTTTTCAAAGTGTATGTTTTACACAGTTGGTTTGCTACACTGCCCCACTGTGAAACAAGAATGATCTCGAAGCACACACATGCAACGTAACGTACATTTGGCGTCTGTGCCGTCATTTGGCTGTCCAATGCTGACTTCCTTCGAAGAGACCCACGCCGTGAAACAGTCCGACTCCTCCAAGTGTAACGTCAGCATCTGACAGGACGGAGTATTCAGCTTTAGCAAAAAACTACAAAACATGGCTAACTGAACAGCACAAACAGGACACTTCACCTCTTGTAAAACTATCCTTCAGTCAACACATGGTGGTATTAACAGTGATCAACAGGTCAAGTCTAAGGATTATAACAATCACACATATCTTACTGCCTGGCAGAAACTCTGTGACGCCACCAAACCATGGCTGCCAGACACATGGCATGTTCTGTGAAAAACTTTAGAAAAATGTCTGGCCAAAATATCTTTCTTTCTGAATGTAACATAATGTATGAAAGTTTATGCCAAACATTGTACTCAGAACATTGTTAACGACAATAAAACACAAATACAAACATGCACATTTAACTACAATCTACAATGTTTAAAAGGGGGGTAAATTTGAAGTCAATGACTTTTGTGTCAATTTACCCCTGACACATATTTAAATAATGGTTACAAATTCATATTCAAAGTATAACATAAGTAAACACCTTTACACATAATAAAAATAAGACAACTTTGATAAAGTAACACCTCTATACAGAAAGTTTAGATTTATGAAATGTCATGAAGCATTTACTAATATAAATCAAACAGACACATCAGTGGCACAGACAAACTGAATGAGACAACATATCTACTTATTACGCAGTTATTCATAAAGGCACTTTTGAAAACCCACTGCACTGGACATCCTCTGTCCTCCAAGACACCCGTAGTGCCCTTGGGTACCCACCCCTGTCTTAAGGTCCACAGTGAACCAATTTGGGACGTAGATCATCTTGGTTCTCTTCTTGATTTCTTCCTCAAAATCCACACAGCCGAGATCTTCTACCTTCTTTGCCTGTTGACAAAGTAAGTGAGAAACTGTTACAAACTAATAATGGATAGTTATAATATTGCTAGTATATTCAACAACAATTAACATAATCACATAGTGTGAGTTTGTACTAAGCATAGAACTGTCAATAGAAGTGTTCAACTGACAATGTTTTACAAATCTAAATTC
The DNA here is from genome assembly GCA_025642075.2 of Ridgeia piscesae. Classification (NCBI taxonomy): domain Eukaryota; kingdom Metazoa; phylum Annelida; class Polychaeta; order Sabellida; family Siboglinidae; genus Ridgeia; species Ridgeia piscesae. The sequence goes on along the minus strand of JAODUO010000652.1, from coordinate 138,557 downwards.
ACGTTCTCTCAGCTAATTGATTGCGTGAGTTTCTTTGGAAAAAATTATATACATGACAATTAAACATAGTTTAGATGCAAAAGCAAATAAAAAATAAGCATATATATATATATATATATATATATATATATATATATATATATATTGTTACCAAAGATAAACACTTTAAAGCACACAAACATACACTAATTTCCAACGTAGTCCTCATAAAAAATATTTATAATTTTAGGAAATAAAACATAAATAAAAATAAATAAATACATAAAATGATAAATAAATACAAACAAATAAAATACAGATATAATAATATTTTAAAGATTGCTAATAAAAAAAGTGGTTTACTAAAATATGATAATATGACAGTACATAGTAAGATAAGTTAATAAAAATATATTAAAATGCGGCTGTCATCAAGAGTTGGTGACGAACTGAGACTAGTGACAGGTTTAGATCCATCATGACACTATCACATCAAACAGTCCTTGGTGCACTACTTACTGTCAACACATCCCACACTGCAACGTTCTCCTCCGTGTCTTTGGTCAATATGTATCTCTTGTTGTTGAGAACGTGATACTTCCTAATGCTGGCTCCACCTGTAGGGGAAACATTGCATTTGTTAGACTGAAATAATGAAAATACTACAAAGTTGATTTGACCAATGTAATAGTAACTGCAAGCAGGGTTCAATCTAGGATCTTATCTAAGTGGCCAATGGCCCATCTAGATTGTAGAAAGCAGGGTTCAATCTAGGATCTTATCTAAGTGGCCAATGGCCCATCTAGATTGTAGAAAGCAGGGTTCAATCTTGGATCTTATCTAAGTGGCCAGTGGCCCATCTAGATTGTAGAAAGCAGGGTTCAATCTAGGATCTTATCTAAGTGGCCAGTGGCCCATCTAGATTGTAGAAAGCAGGGTTCAATCTAGGATCTTATCTAAGTGGCCAATGGCCCATCTAGATTGTAGAAAGCAGGGTTCAATCTTGGATCTTATCTAAGTGGCCAGTGGCCCATCTAGATTGTAGAAAGCAGGGTTCAATCTTGGATCTGATCTAAGTGGCCAGTGGCCCATCTAGATTGTAGAAAGCAGGGTTCAATCTTGGATCTTATCTAAGTGGCCAATGGCCCATCTAGATTGTAGAAAGCAGGGTTCAATCTTGGATCTTATCTAAGTGGCCAGTGGCCCATCTAGATTGTAGAAAGCAGGGTTCAATCTTGGATCTTATCTAAGTGGCCAATGGCCCATCTAGATTGTAGAAAGCAGGGTTCAATCTTGGATCTTATCTAAGTGGCCAGTGGCCCATCTAGATTGTAGAAAGCAGGGTTCAATCTGGATCTATCTAAGTGGCCAGTGGCCCATCTAGATTGTAGAAAGCAGGGTTCAATCTTGGATCTGATCTAAGTGGCCAGTGGCCCATCTAGATTGTAGAAAGCAGGGTTCAATCTTGGATCTGATCTAAGTGGCCAGTGGCCCATCTAGATTGTAGAAAGCAGGGTTCAATCTTGGATCTGATCTAAGTGGCCAGTGGCCCATCTAGATTGTAGAAAGCAGGGTTCAATCTTGGATCTGATCTAAGTGGCCAGTGGCCCATCTAGATTGTAGAAAGCAGGGTTCAATCTTGGATCTGATCTAAGTGGCCAGTGGCCCATCTAGATTGTAGAAAGCAGGGTTCAATCTTGGATCTTATCTAAGTGGCCAGTGGCCCATCTAGATTGTAGAAAGCAGGGTTCAATCTTGGATCTGATCTAAGTGGCCAGTGGCCCATCTAGATTGTAGAAAGCAGGGTTCAATCTTGGATCTGATCTAAGTGGCCAGTGGCCCATCTAGATTGTAGAAAGCAGGGTTCAATCTTGGATCTTATCTAAGTGGCCAGTGGCCCATCTAGATTGTAGAAAGCAGGGTTCAATCTTGGATCTTATCTAAGTGGCCAGTGGCCCATCTAGATTGTAGAAAGCAGGGTTCAATCTAGGATCTGATCTAAGTGGCCAGTGGCCCATCTAGATTGTAGAAAGCAGGGTTCAATCTTGGATCTGATCTAAGTGGCCAGTGGCCCATCTAGATTGTAGAAAGCAGGGTTCAATCTTGGATCTGATCTAAGTGGCCAGTGGCCCATCTAGATTGTAGAAAGCAGGGTTCAATCTTGGATCTGATCTAAGTGGCCAGTGGCCCATCTAGATTGTAGAAAGCAGGGTTCAATCTTGGATCTTATCTAAGTGGCCAGTGGCCCATCTAGATTGTAGAAAGCAGGGTTCAATCTTGGATCTGATCTAAGTGGCCAGTGGCCCATCTAGATTGTAGAAAGCAGGGTTCAATCTTGGATCTTATCTAAGTGGCCAGTGGCCCATCTAGATTGTAGAAAGCAGGGTTCAATCTTGGATCTTATCTAAGTGGCCAGTGGCCCATCTAGATTGTAGAAAGCAGGGTTCAATCTTGGATCTGATCTAAGTGGCCAGTGGCCCATCTAGATTGTAGAAAGCAGGGTTCAATCTTGGATCTGATCTAAGTGGCCAGTGGCCCATCTAGATTGTAGAAAGCAGGGTTCAATCTTGGATCTGATCTAAGTGGCCAGTGGCCCATCTAGATTGTAGAAAGCAGGGTTCAATCTTGGATCTGATCTAAGTGGCCAGTGGCCCATCTAGATTGTAGAAAGCAGGGTTCAATCTTGGATCTTATCTAAGTGGCCAGTGGCCCATCTAGATTGTAGAAAGCAGGGTTCAATCTTGGATCTGATCTAAGTGGCCAGTGGCCCATCTAGATTGTAGAAAGCAGGGTTCAATCTTGGATCTGATCTAAGTGGCCAGTGGCCCATCTAGATTGTAGAAAGCAGGGTTCAATCTTGGATCTTATCTAAGTGGCCAGTGGCCCATCTAGATTGTAGAAAGCAGGGTTCAATCTAGGATCTGATCTAAGTGGCCAGTGGCCCATCTAGATTGTAGAAAGCAGGGTTCAATCTTGGATCTTATCTAAGTGGCCAGTGGCCCATCTAGATTGTAGAAAGCAGGGTTCAATCTAGGATCTGATCTAAGTGGCCAGTGGCCCATCTAGATTGTAGAAAGCAGGGTTCAATCTTGGATCTGATCTAAGTGGCCAGTGGCCCATCTAGATTGTAGAAAGCAGGGTTCAATCTTGGATCTGATCTAAGTGGCCAGTGGCCCATCTAGATTGTAGAAAGCAGGGTTCAATCTTGGATCTGATCTAAGTGGCCAGTGGCCCATCTAGATTGTAGAAAGCAGGGTTCAATCTTGGATCTGATCTAAGTGGCCAGTGGCCCATCTAGATTGTAGAAAGCAGGGTTCAATCTTGGATCTGATCTAAGTGGCCAGTGGCCCATCTAGATTGTAGAAAGCAGGGTTCAATCTTGGATCTTATCTAAGTGGCCAGTGGCCCATCTAGATTGTAGAAAGCAGGGTTCAATCTTGGATCTTATCTAAGTGGCCAGTGGCCCATCTAGATTGTAGAAAGCAGGGTTCAATCTTGGATCTGATCTAAGTGGCCAGTGGCCCATCTAGATTGTAGAAAGCAGGGTTCAATCTTGGATCTTATCTAAGTGGCCAGTGGCCCATCTAGATTGTAGAAAGCAGGGTTCAATCTTGGATCTTATCTAAGTGGCCAGTGGCCCATCTAGATTGTAGAAAGCAGGGTTCAATCTAGGATCTGATCTAAGTGGCCAGTGGCCCATCTAGATTGTAGAAAGGGACCATTTTGGAAAATGCAGCACCAAATGTATAACGTTCAAATTATGTACCATTTCTATTACAAGTGTATTATTACTAGTATTTTATTTAGTAATGAAGCCCGCGATATGAACCAAGTTTGTATTACCTAATGTAATAATTTAATTACCACAGAAATTTATAATATCATTAGAATGTGTACATTGTTTATTTTCGGCAGTCAAACATAAAAGTGTGGTATTATTCAATTTATTACTTAAATAAAAGAATGGTGCCAGCAGACAGCGGACAAGTTCGCCTAACGGCGGGCATCTACCGTACGGAATAATAAGCTTAACAATTGTTACTGGTCTTAGTGGCCGGGCAGATTCCACTGTTTGCGTTTGCAGAATAGCGCCACAGAACACATTTCTGAACAATTAAAAATATGTTTGTGTATTTTAATATAAGAATACTTTTTGCAAGGACACACCGACTCAATCTCTGTGCACCGATTGCTATATTTACACGCCATTCAGACGTGTTCAAGCAATTTGGCCTTATTTGGGTGGGACAATGTAAAGTTATGTAACAAATGGGAGGCTATGATACAGGGGCACAGCCTAGATTGAACCCTGCTGCAAGTACATATCATGTTATAATAACTATAAAAGGTGAGAAGACTCGCGCACTGATGTATGTGTCCTGTCAGGTGACTGTTGATCTAGTGAATTTTCTAGTCACAAGATTATCATAACATCAACATTGTTCCTGGCAACTTGTCAACGTTCTCTCGAAATATTGGCAAATATTTGACAAAAGTACAAACACAGCTGCTGAAGACACCGGATACGTACACAAGCACAACACATAAGTATACACAAACACACAAAACATGTGTATTCACAAACACACAAAACATGTGTACTCACAAACACACAAAACATGTGTATTCACAAACACACAAAACATGTGTATTCACAAATACACAAAACATGTGTACTCACAAACACAAAACATACGTACACATAAATACACAAAACATGTAAACAAAAACATACCAAACATACATAAATACAAAACATACATGTACACAAATACACAAATACACAAATCGCACGCACGCACGCACGCCACGCACGCACGCACCACACACACACACACACACACACAACACACACACACACACACACACATGTAAATATCAATACACATAACATATGAACAGACAAACACACAAATCATATGCACACACAACTTTAGCCTGCTCACCTTCGACTGTAAAGTTTGGCTTGGTGGGGATGCACAGTACTGGGTCATTGTCATAGTCTCCGGAGTTGCGCAGACTTTTTGTTGGTACTGGCTGAAAGGACAAACAGACTCTTTGTTGGTACAGACTGAAAGGACAAACAGACTTTTTGTTGGTACAGACTGAAAGGACAAACAGACTCTTTGTTGGTACAGACTGAAAGGACAAACAGACTCTTTGTTGGTACAGACTGAAAGGACAAACAGACTTTTTGTTGGTACTGGCTGGAAAACGGACACACACAGACTCTTTGTTGGTACAGCTGAAAGGACAAACAGACTCTTTGTTGGTACAGGCTGAAAGGACAAACAGACTCTTTGTTGGTACAGCTGAAAGGACAAACAGACTTTTTGTTGGTACAGGCTGAAAGGACAAACAGACTCTTTGTTGGTACAGGCTGAAAGGACAAACAGACTCTTTGTTGGTACAGACTGAAAGGACAAACAGACTCTTTGTTGGTACAGACTGAAAGGACAAACAGACTTTTTGTTGGTACTGACTGAAAGGACAAACAGACTCTTTGTTGGTACAGGCTGAAAGGACAAACAGACTCTTTGTTGGTACAGACTGAAAGGACAAACAGACTCTTTGTTGGTACAGACTGAAAGGACAAACAGACTTTTTGTTGGTACAGGCTGAAAGGACAAACAGACTCTTTGTTGGTACAGGCTGAAAGGACAAACAGACTCTTTGTTGGTACAGACTGAAAGGACAAACAGACTCTTTGTTGGTACAGACTGAAAGGACAAACAGACTTTTTGTTGGTACTGGCTGAAAGGACAAACAGACTCTTTGTTGGTACAGGCTGAAAGGACAAACAGACTCTTTGTTGGTACAGACTGAAAGGACAAACAGACTCTTTGTTGGTACAGGCTGAAAGGACAAACAGACTCTTTGTTGGTACAGACTGAAAGGACAAACAGACTTTTTGTTGGTACTGGCTGAAAGGACAAACAGACTCTTTGTTGGTACAGGCTGAAAGGACAAACAGACTCTTTGTTGGTACAGGCTGAAAGGACAAACAGACTCTTTGTTGGTACAGACTGAAAGGACAAAATCCCAAAAAAAGACTTTTTGTTGGTACTGGCTGAAAGGACAAACAGACTCTTTGTTGGTACAGACTGAAAGGACAAACAGACTCTTTGTTGGTACAGACTGAAAGGACAAACAGACTCTTTGTTGGTACAGGCTGAAAGGACAAACAGACTCTTTGTTGGTACAAACAGACTCTTTGTTGGTACAGACTGAAAGGACAAACAGACTCTTTGTTGGTACTTGCTGAAAGGACAAACAGGAAGAACAAGTGAAGGGTAAAATTAAATATCTGCTTTCTTGAAATGCATTTCAAATAGAACTTACCTTTTTAAATAGAACTAAGAAAAAAACTTTTTTAAACAATTTTAAAATGAAAAAAATCCGACACAACTGAGATTAAATATGACATCCTGGATGAGAAGAAGATAGGAAAATGGTACGATGCAAACTCACCTAAACAAATTAAGGTCAACATATATTGCACTCATGTCAACAATAACTTGTAGTGAATAAAATAGATGTTACTTATTCCCTCTGATGTTGTGCCACTAACTGGTTAGCCGATGAACCGGGGGCTGGGTTCTACGATGTAGTAACTTTTTGTAATGTGTAAAAACCAATACCGAAGTGTCACTCAAAAAATGTTGGTGCCTCGAATTTTGATTCTGTTGACAGGAAGATGACTTACCCAGTTGCGAATGGACGAGTTCGTTGTTGTCACCCACAGTGTCGTCTGATCAGGACTGGTCAACTCCAACTGAGGCATAATCACATGACATTTACCCACAAGATGATTGGCCGACACATATCACATGATCTCTCAGGCATGTCTTCACACAATTCCATTACCAACTCGCAGAAATCTATTCAGTGTTTTTAAACAGATATTTATCTCTGAAAGGTGGCTATGTGTCCTTTTAAAATGAAAGTGTATGTGTATTACACATAGAACTACCAAACATTAAACTTTTACTCACACTGGACATGTGGCAGGTGAGATCTCACACTTTCTTCACTCATTACATTTATCACCTTGTAGAAAGAAAAATGTTTCTAAAAAATTGTCTTTGTAGTGTAAACTTGATTCCTTTTATAATGGATTTTTTTGCATTTAAAAACCCAAGAATTGCCACAACTTCAACATTTACCCACAAATGATTGGTGGATAGACATCATATGATCACTCACAAATGATTGGTGGATACACATCATGTGATCACTCACAAATGATTGGTGGATACACATCATGTGATCACTCACACTTCCCTTCTCCCAACAATACAGTTATCAACTGGTATATGCTTAGTTTAGATGTTCTCAATAAAAAAAAATATATACTAGTCTCTTTCTAGACCCAAAAAGTGTCCTAAGTTGACCTCACCCGAAGGACTGGGGCATCCTCTTCACAAATAAGGATGCGGTTCTCGGGGTTCCTGATGTCTGTCGCCCAAATCTGTTTATCACGGCCACCTGAGTAGACGACAGTGAACGCTTCATTGACCTGCAAACATTAGGCCTCAACCCTGCTCATGTTCTCCAAAGTTTACAGCGTGATATAGCATTATACATCATATGGACGAGTAAACACGTAGTGGATGGATAGATATATCAGTGGAAGGGAAAAAATTAATCATGTCAAAGGTCAGTTATGCCTTGAAATGCGTGTCACGTGTGTTTGTAGTTTATTTCGGGTCTTAAAGCACATCTCAACTGGCTTGTATGTAAAATTATGAGTCCCAAGTCTACCAAACGTGTCACAGGCAAATGTTTTATCAGGCAAAGGCCCTGTAGTGCAAATATAAACTAAAACTGACATAATTTGAAATCTTCATCAATTAGCAGTCTCCTACAGTGATGTCTTTTCTTTCTGATGACATCTAACAGTGACCAATTTGAATGTCATCCTTGAACAAAGACATTTATGATAATCTTAAATAAAATGTTATATTTATTAGGTTTAATGCACCATATATTATACAATTCAGTATCACAGTGAGAATCTAGTATGTAACTCCTTTTATGTTATAACCATAACAGTTGCCTTCCATCATAGCACCAAACATGTTTACTGAAAGTATCTGCAGCACGGCTGTTTAACAATGGTAGTGATTTTAAACATGACGGATTTGTTGTGAACCACAAATGCCTGCCCCACTCAGCTGTAGGACCACACCCCCTCATCATGTACAACTGCCTGCCCCTCAGTCACCCACTCAGCTGTAGGGCCCACACCCCCTCATCATGTACAACTGCCTGCCCCTCAGTCACCCACTCAGCTGTAGGGCCCACACCCCCTCATCATGTACAACTGCCTGCCCCTCAGTCACCCACTCACCTGTAGGGCCCACACCCCCTCATCATGTACAACTGCCTGCCCCTCAGTCACCCACTCAGCTGTAGGGCCCACACCCCCTCATCATGTACAACTGCCTGCCCCTCAGTCACCCACTCACCTGTAGGGCCCACACCCCCTCATCATGTACAACTGCCTGCCCCTCAGTCACCCACTAGCTGTAGGGCCCACACCCCCTCATCATGTACAACTGCCTGCCCCTCAGTCACCCACTCACTGTAGGGCCCACACCCCCTCATCATGTACAACTGCCTGCCCCTCAGTCACCCACTCACTTGTAGGGCCCACACCCCCTCGTCATGTACAAGTGCCTGCCCCTCAGTCACCCACTTACATGTAGGACCCACACCCCCTCATCGTGTACAAATGCCTGCCCCTCAGTCACCCACTCACATGTAGGACCCACACCCCCTCATCGTGTACAAATGCCTGCCCCTCAGTCACCCACTCACATGTAGGGCTCACACCCCCTCATCATGTACAACTGCCTGCCCCTCAGTCACCCACTCACATGTAGGACCCACACCCCCTCATCATGTACAAATGCCTGCCCCTCAGTCACCCACTCACATGTAGGACCCACACCCCCTCATCATGTACAACTGCCTGCCCCTCAGTCACCCACTCACATGTAGGACCCACACCCCCTCATCATGTACAAATGCCTGCCCCTCAGTCACCCACTCACATGTAGGACCCACACCCCCTCATCATGTACAACTGCCTGCCCCTCAGTCACCCACTCACATGTAGGGCCCACACCCCCTCATCATGTACAACTGCATGCCCCTCAGCCACCAACTCACCTGTAGGGCCCACACCCCCTCGTCATGTACAACTGCCTGCCCCTCAGTCACCCACTTACATGTAGGACCCACACCCCCTCATCGTGTACAACTGCATGCCCCTCAGCCACCAACTCACCTGTAGGGCCCACACCCCCTCGTCATGCACCTTGTAGGTGGCTATACACCTCTGTTGACCCAACGACCACAACTTGATTGTGCCATCAGAGCTCCCTGACAGACACTGCAAGAGACGGCATCAGCCATTAGATAGGACATAAGGGTGACAAGACACAGTGAGATATAAGGAATGACACAAGGGACGACTTAACATAGAGGAAGTGACACCAGAGTTGTCTTAGAATGCAAGAATTAACAGAAGGGATGACATTTACCATAATACCAGAGACAGCATTGCTGGATGAGTTTACTCACCCCTACCCACTGATATCAAAACCCTACCTGTGTGTGCCCCTGTTAGTATCACAACCTTACATGTATGTACCCCTGTTAGTATCACAACCCTACCTGTGTGTACCCATGTTAGTATCACAACCCTACCTGTGTGTGCCCCTGTTAGTATCACAACCCTACCTGTGTGTACCCCTGTTAGTATCACAACCCTACCTGTGTGTACCCCTGTTAGTATCACAACCTTACATGTATGTACCCCTGTTAGTATCACAACCCTACCTGTGTGTACCCCTGTTAGTATCACAACCTTACATGTATGTACCCCTGTTAGTATCACAACCCTACCTGTGTGTGCCCCTGTTAGTATCACAACTTTACATGTATGTACCCCTGTTAGTATCACAACCTTACATGTATGTACCCCTGTTAGTATCACAACCCTACCTGTGTGCCTTCCCTGTTCAGTACAAGGGCCTTCACATTGTCTGTGTGACCTTTCAGCTTCATCAGTTTCTGACACGTTCTTGGGTCCCAAACCCGGATAACCTTCTCCGTGGAGCCGGACATGATGACAGTGCCTGGCTGGTTCATGGCGAGGCTGTAGATGGAGTCTTTGTTGCCGTTGAGGGACGACGCTGGACAACAAACATGGAACTGTTCTCAGACAAAATCAAAAGTTGATGCTATCTATACTTGCCACGCTACGTTAGTCACATCTCTGTATATTACTTTTTATTATGCCAAAGGATTTTTTATGTTGAAAAAAAAAACACTTCTTGTGATGAGCAAACATGATACGTAATGTGATATAATCTTATTTGAGAGTGTCCCTTGCTTCTGATCACATCAAACTGTTTCTGACTCTTACCTGTGCAGAGTTACAATACAATCTGAGGCCGTTTTTTCCTTGTGATGGAACAATCTATATTATAAAATGTGTGTCTGTCTATCAGTTCATTACTTGCGATAGTGTTATAAGAGTATTTGAGATAGCCCCTTACTTGTGATAATGTTATAAGATTAACTGAGACAGCCCCTTACTTGTGACCGTGTTGTTGGAGGCGGTCAGTGCGGTCAGTGTGTTGACATCCCACAAGAAAATAGCACGGTCAAGACCAGCCGAGGCGACGTGTTCCCGGTCCTTGGCATAGGCAAGAGCCTTCACATAGTCCTACAGGGCCAGGGAAGGGGACAGGTGTAGAACACAATTCCTTCAGGTGGAGTCATCAAACGTAGGCAATACCTGGACACTGCTAAACAATTTTGTTCTACCCCATTCAAAATGTCAACATTACTGGTTTTCCTAGATTCAAGTTCATGTCAATACACAGCCAGCACACTGGTTTAACCCTAAACAGTAAGTCTAAAACTAACGGACATGACAAAGAACACTGAATGATGCCCCAGGTGCTGCTGGACAGACACTGGACACAGCAGGACAGATGCTGGACACTGCTGGACACAGACACAGGAGAGAGGGGACTGGAGAAACACTGCAAGAACTTTACACCCCACATGGTGCATTCTTCTACAGCCTATTGCTCCTAATGCACATGTTTGTGCCATGAAATGTAGATTTCACACTCTTCTGGTCCTGCCAGAATGATACTCTAGTGAAACTGTGCATTACACTCTCCACCATTCTTACACAGCAATATGACATGTCTGGAGTGACATATCTGGAGTGACATGTCTGGAGTGACATACCTTATGTGTGCGCAGTGTAGACATACAAAACCCTTTGTGTGCATTCCACACTTTCACAGTCGTGTCACTTGACGCAGAAATCACTGCAAAAGAACAAGTCAAAACTGTAACAAATATTGTTTTTACAATTGAAAACAAACGTTGGCAGGAAACGGCACATCGCGTAGGGACAGCACTTGGCAGACACCAGGGGCTGTTTGACCTTTCCTGTGACACATTCACTCATAACAGTTACATCGTGTCATGACAACTGTCAATACCAGGATGCGTCACTGAACAATTTTCACCAGTGTGTCACAAAAACAATCATATTGCAACTGTATTTTTCTGAATAATAATGGAGTTTCTATATGAGTCCACTATTTTTACTGAGTCGTGCCTGCTCTGACATAATGCACTATTTTCCAATGTCTTAGAAAACCACAGCTGTTTGCTCTTCCTTGGCTGGAAACAAGGATCCCAGCTACCAGAGCATTCTCTCATGCCAGGGTACGTTCTGGTTACATCAGTGTCAGTACCCACTACAGACTGCCTTGAGAAACTCTCAGCCCAAAATACTGCTTGCAGGTTCCAGTTGTCTGGTTTCAACCACAGCAACATAAACATTTACTATTAATTTTCTTTGTATTATTTGAAAAATACTTATTATTATTAATTAACTAATGTATTTATCTATTTATTTTCTTTTACACGATATGAATACATGTGTATTGTGTTGAATATTTATATTAACTTTCAAAACAAACTTCTATTGTGCATTTTGTTTCCAACTAAACTTCTAATGTACATCTTCTGTATTGTTAAAGCACCACATAGTAAGTTTAAAAGCACCACATAGTAAGTCTAAAACTGGCATGAGATATGACTGAGAACACTAACAGAGAACTATATCATCGTATAAATATGGTGCTACATAAATCAATAAGCATTTATATTTAAGATGACCAAATGGAAAATTCTATCAGGATTCACTGAACCTGAAGGCATTGTCTTTCTGCATTGTTCTCTAAGGCAACTGACACAGTCAATTACTAGTGATATTCAGGTAAGTTCCATATAAATCATAGCACATCTGCCAGGGGTAGTGGGTGCATTCACCACCACTGGCTTGAGAGGGTGAGTGAGAGACTGAGTGAGGACCCGACACAAACTACAAACTCCACTTACAGGTCCGACCTCCGCAGCACAGCACTATGTCGTTGACCCAGTCCGTGTGATGCTCCATCGACTGAATGTACGGGTTCTACAAGCAGAAGCACACAGAGTCAGTCAACTACACTACACGTGGCGCATTACATTCTACACAGTACCTGTTGTGCACAAATGCATACTTTTGTCACATAAAGCAGAAACAAATGCAAAACTGTGCACACCATATTCAATTTGTTTGGATAAGATGAGCCAGTTATCCAGTCATCTTATAGCCACTAGAATAAGAGACTAAGGGCCCAGCAAACAAGGAACCATTCCTGAACCAGTTGGCATGTGTCATACTGGTTCATAATTGGTACCGTTCCACCAGTACCTGTTTTCATGTGTATTCACGTGAATACATGTGTTCTGCTCGTTGTCACGAGTTGTGAACAAGTTTGACACGAGTCATACTTGGTCAGAACTGGTACAGTTTCACTGGTACGTGTCATCACGTGAAAAACTCGTGATTTCACGGTAAACACGTGTCTGACACACCAATTTTTTCACAGAATCCAGTGAATTAACGTACGGAAACACGTGAATTCACTTACTGAACATGTAAAATCATGGGTCGTTGTTTGCTGGGGGCTTAGCTAGCCATGAATAATAATGTTACATACAAAGACCAGGAAATTGAAGAAATTTAGATACTCTGGAGTCACATTAAAAGTTGAGTTTATACAAACTTGTTATAAGGAGGGTGGGTGTTTGCATGGTTTACTGTGTGCTTGTAAAATATTAGGACAAGACTAACAAGTGCAGCTGATTCAGGTGACTTCCAAACTTTGCATAGGATATCTGTCAGGGAAGTATGTTGTCATCCATCACTCCTTTGTTGCGATGATGAAAACTATAATCAGCCAAATTTATGCATTTCCTGCAAGCTTCCATAAATTTCATACTATATTTAGTTGTAATAAGTCCCAACTCCTTGACGATAAGTTAGTATTACCAAGTGTTGTCAATATACCTTCATATTTTTGGTGTTCCATATCCGAATTATAGAATCTCGACCTGCAGAATAGAGTCGATTCAGCATCGGGTCATACTTGAGGGAATTGACCCCTGACCTGTGTCTCCGTTCTTCTTCATCTCGTATCACATATGACACCTAGTGGCAGAGAATGATAAGAATGTAATTAGTGTCAGTGGCACCAAGACCAAGTGTTGCCAGGAAGTAGTATACAAGCTGTTGTTAAAGCTAAAGCATGGCACTCACACAGTGGAATATATGGGTAATATGTTCACGTGAAGCAACCATGAATCACAATACCATTTCTATCAAATGCATTTACATGAATGGTATTGGACTTTTGCTAATTCTAACGCGATCCCATTCAAACTAGCATCATCATCATGGTTTGGCCGGGAACCCGCTTAGCCTTGACCATTTGTGGATGCAGCTTTACATATGCGACAATATCCGTAAACGCGATGAATACACCAAACGAAACAAGTCACTGTAACACAGTACCTACAATTCAATTGTTTACATGCATAGATCTCTGTGTAGTCGCGTTAGTGTACGATCATGTGTGACTGGGAGTGTGAGGTTACTGCCGGATTTACTCATGCCCCAACTTTTTTTAGACAATCATCCACATCATACACATTTCCTTTGTTGGCACAGCATCTTCGTAAATGTCGTGCATTACCTGGATTTTCTTGCGCTGATTTGCCAAAGTCTTTTGGCGAATTAGAGTGCCAGCCATAGTTATCTAAACATGTCTTCTGAAAAAAGCGCTATTATATTGACCGGTGTGGCGCCATCTCTTGTTAATTTCGCTTACATAGCATTTGGTAAGCGAGTTAGTTTCGTACCAATTTTCACTTAATTGCGAGGTTATAGTTATTGGTAAATATTTTGATACTTGTGCAATATGAATAGTACACCAACAATTACGGGAGCTGATACATTGCAATAGTGCCATTTATGCCATTTACAAAATGTAACGTGGTACTATTCGCCAGGTGGCAGCAGCGATTGCACAATTTACTGTCAAAGTCGTTGCTGGTGATTGTGAGTTCAATGAGTTCCCCTGCTGATCCCTTAATTTGCATATCACACTGAATTTAAGTTCAGCCAATTAAATCTCTCATTGCATCTGTGGTTCAATCCAGGTCACGTGTATAGTAGTATACACATATTTCAGCCAACTGAACAACCGCCTTATATATACTATATTATAGTCTCCTTCAAAAAATCAACACGGCCGGGGTATCCCTGCTAAAAATTTACTATGGTTTACTACAGTAAATTTACTATGATTTACTACAGTAAAACGCAGTGTTTTTGCGGAATATTTACTACGCGTTACCATAGTAAATACTATGGTTTACTACAGTAAATACTACGTTTTACTATGGTTTACTACAGTGAATATCACATTTTACTGTGGTTTACTATGGTGAATATCACAGTTTACTATGGTTTACCATAGTAAATACTACGTTTTACTATGGTTTACTACAGTGAATACCACATTTTACTATGGTTTACTATGGTAAATATCATAATTTACTATGGTTTACGATAATAAATACTACGTTTTACTATGATTTACTACAGTGAATACCACATATTACTATATGGTTTACTATGGTTTATAGCACTATTTACTATGGTTTACTATAGTAAATACTACATTTTACTATGGTTTACTATAGTAAATACTACATTTTACTATGGTTTACTACAGTGAATACCATATTTTACTATGGTTTGTAACACAATTTACTATGGTTTACTATAGTAAATACTACATTTTACTATGGTTTACTACATATTTTACTATGGTTTATAACACAATTTACTATGGTTTACTATAGTAAATACTATATGTATTATGATTGCAGATAGCACCATCAATGTGATATAGTATTTTTTATTATGGACAACCGGTGGTTAAAATTAACTGAACATAACAGTAAACCATAGTAAATTGTGATATTCACCATAGTAAACCATAGTAAAATGTGGTATTCACTGTAGTAAACCATAGTAAAACGTAGTATTTACTATAGTAAACCATAGTAAAATGTGGTATTCACTGTAGTAAACCATAGTAAAAGGTAGTATTTACTATAGTAAACCATAGTAAATTGTGATATTCACCATAGTAAACCATAGTAAAATGTGGTATTCACTGTAGTAAACCATAGTAAAACGTAGTATTTACTATAGTAAACCATAGTAAATTGTGATATTCATATAGTAAACCATAGTAAAATGTGGTATTCACTGTAGTAAACCATAGTAAAAGGTAGTATTTACTATAGTAAACCATAGTAAATTGTGATATTCACCATAGTAAACCATAGTAACATGTGGTATTCACTGTAGTAAACCATAGTAAAACGTAGTATTTACTATAGTAAACCATAGTAAATTGTGATATTCAGTATAGTAAACCATAGTAAAATGTGGTATTCACTGTAGTAAACCATAGTAAAACGTAGTATTTACTGTAGTAAACCATAGTATATACTATGGTAAACCATAGTATTTACTATGATAAAGCGTAGTAAATATTCCGAAAAAACACTGTGTTTTACTGTAGTAAACCATAGTAAATTTACTGTAGTAAACCATAGTAAATTTACTGTAGTAAACCATAGTACGGATGATAAAAATAGACTATGCTATGGGAATTTTAATGGCTTACTATGTTTTTTATTAGTTGTCTGGGCTATAAACCATAACAGATCCGTGGTAGATGCATCTGGCAGTTTTGCATGAACAATTTAAAATAAGGCCATAAACAAAAACTGCTTATGTCATAATTAATTTACTTTTGTTATATCATGGTTTACTAAATGGTTTAATGTTCATTTATCAAAATGTAGATAAATATAAAAAATTAAATCAGTGATATCATGGTTTATTATGCAATTACCATGACTTTACCAGTAATCACAGTATTGTAAAAAAATTGTAAACTATGGTTGACTATAGCTTACTATGGATTTACTACAGTTCACTGCAGTTTACTACATCTTCATGTGAATTTACTATGGTAAAAGCATAGTAAAACGTAGTATACTGTAGTTTATTATGAATTACTATGGTTTTACTATAACTTACTATGGTTTACTATGTCTACGTACATTTTACTATGGTGAAAGCATGGTAAAATATAATATACTATGGTTTACTATGGTTTACTATGATTTACTATGATTTACTATGGATTTACCATAGTAAACTGTAGTACATTTTTAGCAGGGATGTTGCATGACATCACCATAGACCATACAATACCTCCAAAGGAGTGACTCCCAGAACTCAGGAAGCCCAGCGGTTTCGCCATGCAAGGGCAGACCACCCAGTCCTTTACGTTTCCATGCAACACTAAGACAGTGTAATAGGCTCCCCACAAGCCTAATTACGCCACCTCAGATCGAGGCTTTTAGGACTGGCCTCAACATCTGCCAGCACTCAGATAATTTCTTCTTGAGACCTCAATGTACATCATATCGATTTTTTTAAACTAACCAGTGGTCCATGCAATAACTTTATAAACGTATTAATTAACAAACTTTAATTATATTGGGATTCGCACTATCCAATCGTGTATCCGTCTCACGGTTGAGACAGTCGCGACTTTTCGAAGTTAATAATTAGTTTGTCTCGGCTGACTTCAGAACTCCGCCTATCAGATCACCCAGGGCTAGTTTTCGATCACTGCAAGTTAACAGCCATAGCTTGCGAGGACGGTACAGCTAAGTTTGCCAACCGTCCCGACTTGTCTGGGAGACTCCCGGATTTTTGTGAACGTCCCGACCAACTCCCGGTGTCGTGGTCCCAGACTCGGCCGGGCCCAGATTCGACACGAATCAGCCGAATCTGGGAAGGCAACAGTAGCGGAACAGGGATTATCCGTTGTTACTAACATAGTTTCCGTTAGTAATTAATACATAAAGTATTTCAATATGACTGTTATTTGCAAGTTTTAAGTGCATACGCGGTAAGCGTTTTGAGGAAACTCGGCTCGGGCGTGACAATGTCACCAACGCTACGTCAGAGCAGATAAAGCGGGACTTGCGCGCGCATGCGAGGTATGCGTTTAGCCGAAACTGGAACTGACCGAATCTGGGACCACCACACCAGAATAGAAGCAAATCTTCGGGATTTTCAGCTGCACCCCGCCGTACAGGTACACCACTTCCTAAAAAGACTAATAACAAATGCAAACACCAGCGCTTCTAAGATTAAAATTCACGTTCCACAACTCATTATTATTACTTACTTACTTATCCTCTTCGTCCCCAGTGGGACATAAGGCCACAACAATGCTTCGCCACAAGGTTCTGTCTTTTGCTGAGGCCTGAGCCTCACCCCAGGACAGCCCCATCTCTTTCAGCTCGGCCATTACTGATTGTCGCCATGTCATCTTTGGCCGTCCTCGTTTCCTTTTTCCAGGTGGTGTCCATCTCAGTGCCACTTTGGGGATGCTGTCTTGGGGCATTCGCAGAACATGCCCTAGCCATCTTATTCGTCTGCGTTTGATTTCGAGGCCAGCACTGTTGCAACTCGTCTTCTTATAGAGGTCCACGTTCTAAATTTTATTTGGCCAGAATATTCGGCAGATCTTTCTTAGGCATCTATTATGGAACGCATCGATCTTGGCCATGTCCCCTTTTACCACTCGCCAGCACTCTGAGCCATACAGTAGGATGGACTTCACATTACTGTTGTAAAGTCTTATCTTTGTTTTGGTGGTGTACTGGTTAGACTTCCAAATGTTCTGCAGTTTGGCGAATGCACAGCGGGCTTTACCGAGTCTTGCCTTGATGTCTTTTTGGCCTCCATTGTCTTTGCTGATGAGACTACCCAGGTAAGTAAAGTCCTGTACAAACTCAAGTGGTTCACCATTTACGGTAACAGGTGCGGTTGGTGTGGTGTTGATGCTCATCACTTGTGTCTTGGATGTATTGATGGTAAGCCCAGTTTGCTTTGCATATCTCTCTAATCGATCAGTTTTTTCCTGTAGATGGTCAAGTTTTACTGATAGAAATGCAAGGTCATCAGCAAAGTCGAGGTCTTCTAACTGGGAAAAGAGAGTCCACTGGATACCCCTGGGTTTATCTGATGTATTTTTCCGCATAACCCAGTCGATGACGACCAAGAAGAGAATGGGCGAGAGGATACATCCCTGTCTAACACCCGATTTCACTGTGAACCACTCGGACGATGTATTATTGAGGATGACACTGCATTCAAAGTGGTTGTAGAACGTCTCTATCAGTGAAACAATCTTTAGAGGTACTCCATAGGATCTTGGGATCTTCCACAGAGTGTCATGGTGGATACTGTCAAAGGCCTTTTTGAAATCAATGAAGTTGATATACAGTGGGCAATTCCATTCTAGAGTCTGCTCTATGATGTTTCTCAATGCAAAGATCTGATCAGTGCACCCTCTTCTCTTCCGGAATCCCGCTTGTTCTTGCCTCAGCTTCTTGTCGATAGCTGTCTCGATTCTTCCAAGAAGGATTCTACAGAAGACTTTGCTGGGGATGGACAAGAGTGTGATTCCTCGCCAATTGTCACAGACTTGGAGGTTGCCTTTCTTAGGGATCTTTATAATGAGTCCTTTGCCCCAGTCACATTTGGGAT
Organism: Ridgeia piscesae; assembly: GCA_025642075.2. Lineage (NCBI taxonomy): Eukaryota > Metazoa > Annelida > Polychaeta > Sabellida > Siboglinidae > Ridgeia > Ridgeia piscesae. The sequence goes on along the minus strand of JAODUO010000652.1, from coordinate 119,491 downwards.
AGTCTCTTTGTCCCAAATGGTGTCGAACAGGTTAGTCAGGACTCTTGTAGCTGTACTGAGGTCGGCCTTCAACATTTCAGCATGAATGGAGTCTACGCCTGGGACTCATTATTATACTACGCTCCAAATTGTATGACGGAACTTTTCCTTTACGTTTGCGAGACATGCATTTATAGAAGACACACCCAGGCTATATAGATGAATTAGTACATAAAAGTACATCTTACCAACGAAAAAAATCTAGCAGAATCATGCAAGCTACCGAAAGGGCCTCCTGGTGACAATAAAAATAAACTGAAGTGGTCTGCTCGTGTGACAGTATCTACCGACCTTGCATGGTCCACACAACGCGGCGAGAAAGAAAGAGAGACAGACCGAAGAAAAGATAGGAGGACAACACGCGGGAATGGACCGGCTTACCTTCGGCACCGAGCAGAATGCGACAGCGATCGCTCGAGATGACTGGAGTTGTCATGAGGGCAACAGTGGTCGACAGTGGTGCCCCAATGACCGCTACGCTGCATTTCAAGTCAATATAGAAGACTATAGTTGCTGTCTTACAATAGCCTCTTTGAATTCGACTCTGGCACAATGCAGCATCGTTCAGTGAAGAGTTAAGTCGGAGACAAGACCGCAGTCTGTGCAACACGAGAGGCGAGCCTAAGCGCGGAAGTGGACAGCCGGGTACATGATGCTAAAGCTCGGACACAACCATTCGATACCTTTCCGACATCATTGTTTATTGTGGACTTATCATGTTTACTATTTATGAAATTATCATGGTGTGTAATATAAAACAGTAGCAACATGACAACATTTTCTTTTACTATAATGAAAATAGAGGTACCCCCTAAAAATGTAATTATTTACTGTAGTATAAGATCTTATGGATTTGTTATGGTTTGTCATAGTATACTGTAGTGCGTGTTTATTGCGGGATACTAGCTAGATGTTATGTATTGTTGATGCAGCTGAAGATCAAGTAAGTACAGAAGCCCAGTCAGGATCCCCTTGTTGACGAATCACACCCAGGGCCAACCTGGCTGACACTGTCCGTTTTCATAGCCAAGACTGATGCTGTTTATTTCGATAGGCCTGCAAGTGTGAGTCTTGGTCGTTTGCCTTAATGTGTTCAATCTTCGATCGTTGGCAAACATTAAAAATTACCTTTGCAGATGTATTTAGTGTACGGCTTGCACCCAGGACACGTACGTTTTGACTTCAAGTAGTTCCCAAAACAGAAAACGAAAACACAACGTGTACGTTACCAACACACTGTACCAAGACGTGGTGATGAGCAGATAGCATAATGAGGACGCTACATCGAATAGCGTGTTGCAAAAAGATATGCCAATGTGTACTAAAATTGTCTAGCAGAATGCTGCGTACACCACGGGACATTCCTAACAGACCTTTGGTTTCCGCCTTGATCTCGAGAGAAAATGGGGTCGAAAACAAGGTTATGTTGTAGTGGGGTGCACCATGCAGTAAGTGAAAAATCATGACACGCACGAGCAAGCGGAAGTGCTGTGACGTGTCAGTTGACGTCACAAGCACGAGGAAATGAGCGTGAAGCGCGGAGAACACCACCGCAGCCGCGCACCGGAAGAAAACAAGAATTAACGGAACCTAAAAACTGCTAAAAGGCAACACGCAAGGTAAACATCGTCGTAGTATTTAACGTCTCTAAACGTTCTAATATAAGGCGATGGTTTCGGATCTCATTTGTTGGCCAACCAGCCAAGTTGTCATCACGGAACATTGACTGTGACTGTGTGAGACTAGTCTAGTGTGCATGCGCCATAGATCTCGACTCTGTCTCCGGTCCCTGTCGCACCAGGTATTCTGCGTCAAGGGGATCGAGAAGGTAATCGACATCCATGCTTGCTAACGATCTCTGTAGATATAGGCACTGGACAGTTTAGGATCGCGGCTTCGAAGCTTGGTTACTTCGAAGCTTGGTTACTCTTGTTATGGGAGTGTTACTGCTGTACTACCTTGGTACTCAGTATGCTGGTTACTGCTGGTTCTGTGTTACTGAGAAGAGTCTCGACTTGGTACTCGCTGGTTACTTCGACCTGGTATTCTGCGTCTAAGTGGTGATCGAGTTGGTTACTTCGACTGGTGACTTGCAAGCTTGTCTCTGTAGTTGGTACTGAAGTTTGGTACTCGCTTGGACTTCGAAGCTTGGTTACTTCGAAGCTTGGTTACTTCGAAGCTTGGTTACTTCGAAGCTTGGTTACTTCGAAGCTTGGTTACTTCGAAGCTTGGTTACTTCGAAGCTTGGTTACTTCGAAGCTTGGTTACTTCGAAGCTTGGTTACTTCGAAGCTTGGTTACTTCGAAGCTTGGTTACTTCGAAGCTTGGTTACTTCGAAGCTTGGTTACTTCGAATTGGTACTGCTTGGTTACTGGCTTGGTACTGAAGCTTGGTTACTTCGAAGCTTGGTTACTTCGAAGCTTGGTTACTTCGAAGCTTGGTTACTTCGAAGCTTGGTTACTGGTGCCTTCTCCATTCACGTAGATCCTGTGCTTTATTTTTCTTTCGGTCGCTCGAATGCATGTCACTTTTCCATGTAAATGTCACGCACACATTAAAATGTAACACATTTGAGTAGATCATGCAAACACGCGCTAGTATATCAAATGCTGTTGTTGACAAAGGGCATTAAAGCGACATGGTCCGTTCGTGGCTTTTTATTTTTATTGCAAAATCATGTTATACGGTATAAATTATACCTATTATAGCGTAAAGACAGTCAAAATATGTTTTCATGTACTATTTAGGGGTTGAAAATAAACGCAGTAAGGGTGCTTAACTCTGTGTACATATCGACCACGAGGCGTTTTCGAAACCGTTGTAGGCGTGGCTAAAAGCCCAGAAGGAAATGCATGATCACGCGATGCAGTATCACGTGAACACAACTTGACGCCACTAACGCCACACCCAGCCAGATGCACGGCTCCCAGTTGGTAAAGGTCAAAGGGTGGGTGTCACTCGCGGCGATTTGAGTGACAGCGTCGGGATTCTTATAAACATTCGACGTTTAACATTACGAAGTCAGTTCTGTTTCGATAAAACATTTATTGGCGGTCAGGACGCTACAATAGTTATAACTTATACTGTATAACATGATTTTGCAATAAAAATAAAAAGCCACGAACTTATCATGTCAATTTAAGTCGATGTCTTCAGCGCACTACACATGCGTGTGATTAGAGAGACGACGCATACACGACAGGGAAGCGGTGTCTTCCATTTCACGCGACCATGGTCACGTGACGAGGTTGGTCAATGATCATGCGAGCCATACGTACACTTCTAATAAAGTTGTGTGAAATCTTTAAAAAAATTACAATCGCCCGTGGCTTGGTCGCATTCTATTCAAGTCGCTGTAGGCTGGGAACACTCATATTTAGATTTAACAAGATTTAACAAGATTGCCACCTAGAGATTCAACTCTAGATGGCAGGTGGACTAGGAAGCCATTTGGCTTATCGAGAGTCCAACCTATCTATCTAAGTATACCCCGCCCGTCTTAGGTATATGTCGATTTTATTTTTAAATATATTAACACTACTAGCACCTACACAATCAGCTGATAATCTGTTCCATTCGTTTACTGTTCTTTGTGAAAATGAAAATTTTCTAATATCTAGTCTACACTGCTTCTTTGCTAATGTAACTCCATGTCCTCTAGTCCTTCTCTCTTCCTTGACTGTGAAAAATATTTCTGTCAATATTTTCATACCTATTCAATATTTTAAACACCTCAATCTGATCTCCTCTCAATCTTCTGGTTTCTAGTGTTGTTAAACCACATTCTTTTAGACGCATTTCATAACTAATATTCCTGAGTTTTGGTATCATTTTGGTTGCTCTCCTTTGTACTCTTTCTAGCATATCAATATCCTTCTTGCGATATGGCCTCCATGCTTGTATACAATATTCTAAGTGAGGCCTAACTATTGTTTTATACAGCGGTATTATTAGTTCTTTTTCTTTGTACACTATATTTCGCCTAATTAATCCAAGAATTTGGTTTCCCTTCGCTGCTGCTATTCCACACTGCTCTGATACCTTCATGTCAGCACTAATAGTTAACCCTAAGTCCTTTTCCTTTAAGGTAGTATTTAGTACAGTACCACCCATTGTATATTGTGCATCTTCATTCCCATGTCCTGTGTGGAGGCACTTACACTTTCCAAAATTAAACAGCATTTGCCACTTCTCAGACCATTCTATCAACTTATTAAGATCATCTTGTAAATGCTGTCTATCTGCATCACTTTTAATTTTCCTAAACACTTTTGTGTCGTCCGCAAACTTCAACACCTTGCTTGTTATGTCATCATCCAAATCATTGATATATATTAAGAATAAAATAGGTCCCAATACTGATCCCTGCGGTACTCCACTCAAAACCGCTTTCCAGTTTGAAACCTCCCCATCAACTACTACTCTTTGTCTTCTACCAATAAGCCATTTTTCTATCCAGTTGATCATTCCATTTCCTATCCCATGGGCCTTTAGTTTAAGTAGTAGTCTTTGGTGTGGCACTTTGTCAAAGGCTTTTTTAAAATCCAAATAGATTATATCTACTGGTGATCCCTCATCTACCCACTTTGTGACATCTTCCAAAAAACATAACATATTTGTTAAGCATGACCTCGCTTTTAAAAACCCATGTTGAGATGGGTTTATCAATTTATTTTTAACAAGAAAATCAACCAGGTGATCTTTAATTAGTCTTTCTAATAGTTTGCAAATCACCGATGTTAAACTCACTGGTCTATAGTTCTCTGACTTGTTTCTCGAACCTTTTTTAAATAATGGTATAATGTTTGCTTCTTTCCATTCTAACGGAACTATTTCCTCCTCTAATGACAAATTGAACACTGTTGCAAGCGGTATGCTGATTTGTTCTACAATTTCCAATAGTAATTTGGGAGGAATCCCATCCACTCCAGGTGATTTATTATCCTTCATATCTCTTATTTTCATAGCTACCATTGTTGGGGTTACAATTAGTTGTCCTAAATAGTCAAACTCTCTCCCTTCGAACTTAGTCTCAAGTACTGGTAATATACTAATATCTTCCCCGGTAAACACCGAACTAAAGTACTCATATTGTGAGACATAATGCCCGTGGAAGCTTTTATCTATTGATTCTTCGTTAATTTATAACAGCCGATGTCTCATAGGAGTACTGTACTGTCAGTAATAGTCAGCATTTGTGTCAGACTCATTTTATCTTAGTTAATTACAAATTAGTTACCGTATGACGCGTCGGCATACATGCTGTCAAGTTTACTGATACTAATAAGTAAGAACATGTTTTCTTAACTACAATATGTTATATATTATATTTATGTAAACGTCTTATTGGTGCAATGACCTCCTGATCTACTTAATCTACCAACTCAAAGACCTATGTAAGGAAATCACGCTAGACTTGTACGTTTGTGTGTCTGTCTGTCGACTGTCTGTCTAACTCTAACAGGAACAAGACGAAGCAGAGACAGACTTAACATGACGAGTGGATGACGTAACATCTCACGAATGATAAACATATCACACGAAACACGTGAAGGTATTAATACGATGACCGACTTGAGTTCTGTCTCGAGCCACCTATTTCTGTCTATGCAATTAGCGTCACTCAGCCATGTACAGGCTAATGCTTCTATCCGGCAAGATTCTTCTATAATAATTAATTAGTAAATTCCCAACTTTCAATCTTTTCTTAACGTTTCATGGCAGTTCGATTTAATTCAACTCTATGGTCGTGTTCGCGCGTTGCACGTAGATCTCAGTACTTTTAGCTCGTTTTCGAGTTAAACTTTTCTAATAATCCTTAAGTGTCTTGTCAATTATCTATAGTATGATGTTAATTAATATACTTGCAACAACAAACCCTGTCACAGACATTGTGGTGTTCGACCAGATCGTTGAGTTATTAAGGGTGTAATATTTACGATATGATAAGACATATTCTGTGATTAGCATCAACACAATTTGTCCAGTTCTTCGTTATACGAGCTTTTATTCCTACGCATTGGGGCTGACAAAACGCGTGCCAATGTTCTACAAACAAAGTACATGTAATAAAAATGAGAGAGAGAGAGAGAGAGAGAGAGAGAGAGAGAGAGAGAGAGAAGAGAGATAGAGAGAGAGAAGAGAGAGAGAGGGAGAGAAGAGAGAGAGAGATAGAGAGAGATAGAGAGAGAGAGAGAAGAGAGAGAGAGAGGGGGAGAGAGAGAGAGAGAGATAGAGAGAGAGAGAGAGAAGAGAGAGAGAGAGAGAGATAGAGACAGAGAGAGAGAAGAGAGAGAGAGAGAGAGAGAGAGAGAGAGACGGGGGGGGTGTAGAGAAGACATCCACTGCGGGAAAATTGCAAGCAGGCGGTTTAAGGATGTGTTTGGGAATCTTGGCGCTGTAGCAGAATTACTTATGGCAGCTGTTTCTGTTAACTATGGATCGAGCGGAACAGCAAGCAGTTAACGTGACTAAGTAGTTAATATGACTACGCCTCACGCCGCTGTGTGTCGCTGCTTGTGTCTGTAGATGTTGACTCTCCGTGGCTCCGTCAAACAGCACCAACAACTACGACTTGGCAGTTGCTACAACGCGAGGACTTTCAAGTCGGGACCCACCATCTTCCCGACGGAGCAGTCTGACACCATCAACAGGCACGTGACACGTACCGCTGTTCCCATTGGCTGTCGGTCGATGGCGTGACGGCAAGACCGTTTTGATTTGTCAAATGTCCGCTGAATCACACCGTTTTTATTCGATATATGTGTATACCTTTCACCAGACAAACGAATAACCGCATTAATTATTACTATTATCATTATATATATATAATTACTTTGACATTTAACCATTTTCGTAATATCCACACAGCGACACCGTGATATACACGCTGACGTCAAAGCTGATACGAAACTACCAAGAGGCAAGAGACTTCCTGGATGTGTCACGTGGTCTTTCGTTGAGGTACGCCAGACTTCATTCTGATTTAGTTGTTCATTAAAATCCGGGATATGATTAACTTGAGTGTTAATTGTTAATATTATAATGTACTGTAATTAAGCAAAATACAATACTAAATACGTGCGCGCATGCGCACTTGTGCGTATTTGCTTAGGGTGCGCGCCGGGCTGTTGGACGTCAGTGGGTGTCTCTCGTACCTGAGAGACAAGAAGAACGACTCACCAGAATGGCTCGTCTATGTGAAAGCTCAACTGGTAAGATGATAACACACATGAATCATTGCTCAGGTAAATAATATGTGTCAGAACAAACTGGCATGGTGTACTACCAGTAAGTAGGTGAGACACATCTATTGTATGTGAAGGTCCATTAGATAAGACGTAGCTATTGTATGTGAAGTTCCAGTAGGTAAGACGTAGCTATTGTATGTGAAGGCCCAGTAGGTGAGACACATCTATTGTATGTGAAGGTCCAGGTGATAAGACACAGCTATTGTATGTGAAGGTCCAGTAGATAAGACACAGCTATTGTATGTGAAGGTCCAGTAGATAAGACACAACTACTGTATGTGAAGGTCCAGTAGGTAAGACATAGCTATTGTATGTGAAGGTCCAGTAGATAAGACGTAGCTATTGTATGTGAAGGTCTAGTAGATAAGACATAGCTATTGTATGTGAAGGTCCAGTAGGTAAGACATAGCTATTGTAAGTGAAGGTCCAGGTGATAAGACGTAGCTATTGCATGTGAAGGCCCAGTAGGTGAGACACAGCTATTGTATGTGAAGGTCCAGGTGATAAGACAGAGCTATTGTATGTCAAGGTCCAGTAGGTAAGACGTAGCTATTGTATGTGAAGGTCTAGTAGATAAGACATAGCTATTGTATGTGAAGGTCCAGTAGATAAGACATAGCTATCGTATGTGAAGGTCCAGTAGATAAGACGTAGCTATAGCATGTGAAGGTCCAGTAGGTGAGACACATCTATTGTATGTGAAGGTCCAGTAGATAAGACATAGCTATCGTATGTGAAGGTCCAGTAGATAAGACATAGCTATTGTATGTGAAGGTCCAGTAGATAAGACAAAGCTATTGTATGTGAAGGTCCAGTAGATAAGACAAAGCTATTGTATGTGAAGGTCCAGTAGATAAGACACAGCTATTGTATGTGAAGGTCCAGTAGATAAGACAAAGCTATTGTATGTGAAGGTCCAGTAGATAAGACACAGCTATTGTATGTGAAGGTCCAGTAGATAAGACAAAGCTATTGTATGTGAAGGTCCAGTAGATAAGACAAAGCTATTGTATGTGAAGGTCCAGGAGATAAGACGTAGCTATTGTATGTGAAGGTCCAGTAGGTAAGACATAGCTATTGTATGTGAAGGTCCAGTAGATAAGACAAAGCTATTGTATGTGAAGGTCCAGTAGATAAGACAAAGCTATTGTATGTGAAGGTCCAGTAGATAAGACATAGCTATTGTATGTGAAGGTCCAGTAGATAAGACAAAGCTATTGTATGTGAAGGTCCAGTAGATAAGACACAGCTATTGTATGTGAAGGTCCAGTAGATAAGACAAAGCTATTGTATGTGAAGGTCCAGTAGATAAGACAAAGCTATTGTATGTGAAGGTCCAGGAGATAAGACGTAGCTATTGTATGTGAAGGTCCAGTAGGTAAGACATAGCTATTGTATGTGAAGGTCCAGTAGATAAGACAAAGCTATTGTATGTGAAGGTCCAGTAGATAAGACAAAGCTATTGTATGTGAAGGTCCAGTAGATAAGACACAGCTATTGTATGTGAAGGTCCAGGAGATAAGACATAACTATTGTATGTGAAGGTCCAGTAGGTAAGACAAAGCTATTGTATGTGAAGGTCCAGTAGATAAGACATAGCTATTGTATGTGAAGGTCCAGTAGGTAAGACATAGCTATTGTATGTGAAGGTCTAGTAGATAAGACATAACTATTGTATGTGAAGGTCCAGTAGATAAGACAAAGCTATTGTATGTGAAGGTCCAGTAGATAAGACATAGCTATTGTATGTGAAGGTCCAGTAGGTAAGACACAGCTATTGTATGTGAAGGTCCAGTAGATAAGACACAGCTATTGTATGGGAAGGTCCAGTAGATAAGACATAGCTATTGAATGTGAAGTTCCAGTAGGTAAGACACAGCTATTGTATGTGAAGGTCCAGTAGATAAGACATAGCTATTGTATGTGAAGGTCCAGTAGGTAAGACACAGCTATTGTATGTGAAGTTCCAGTAGATAAGACAAAGCTATTGTATGTGAAGGTCCAGTAGGTAAGACACAGCTATTGTATGTGAAGGTCCAGTAGGTAAGACATAGCTATTGTATGTGAAGGTCCAGTAGGTAAGACATAGCTATTGTATGTGAAGGTCCAGTAGGTAAGACATAGCTATTGTATGTGAAGTTCCAGTAGGTAAGACGTAGCTATTGTATATGAAGGTCCAGTAGATAAGACATAGCTGTTGTATGTGAAGGTCCAGTATATAAGACTTAGCTATTGTATGTGAAGGTCCAGTAGGTAAGACGTAGCTATTGTATGTGAAGGTCCAGTAGATAAGACATAGCTATTGTATGGGAAGGTCCAGTAGGTAAGACATAACTATTGTATGTGAAGGTCCAGTAGGTAAGACGTAGCTATTGTATGTGTAGGTCCAGTAGGTAAGACATAGCTATTGTATGGGAAGGTCCAGTAGGTAAGACATAACTATTGTATGTGAAGGTCCAGTAGGTAAGACATAGCTATTGTATGGGAAGGTCCAGTAGGTAAGACATAACTATTGTATGTGAAGGTCCAGTAGGTAAGACGTAGCTATTGTATGTGAAAGTCCAGTAGGTAAGACATAGCTATTGTAAGTGAAGGTCCAGTAGGTAAGATGTAGCTATTGTATGTGAAGGTCCAGTAGGTAAGACATAGCTATTGTAAGTGAAGGTCCAGTAGGTAAGATGTAGCTATTGTATGTGAAGGTCCAGTAGGTAAGACATAGCTATTGTATGTGAAGGTCCAGTAGGTAAGACGTAGCTATTGTATGTGAAGGTCCAGTAGGTAAGACGTAGCTATTGTATGTGAAGGGCTGTGTTTCTGTTGTGTGTCAAAAGCCAAGTGGAAAGAATTTCAATTGAGCAAATTTGCGCTCGTAGGATCAAATCTTCGTTGCGTTTGATTACTAATTTGATTACATATTTAAATGCGTTTATTATAGATCCACAATATCACAATATCGTAGAAAACAACACCTGTGTTGCAACGGCGAAGAATTGGGATGCGTGAGGACTGAGAGTATACAAGGAAATGGTTATCGTATGCACGTGTCCTGTGTTTGTGGCGTGTGTAGGCGACAGACGCGGTGTCGTACGAGGGCGTCGTCCCCGCCGTGCCACCTCACGTGCCCACTCACACGATGGGCACCCACTTCGTGCACAAGATCAACTACGGCGTCGACCTCATGCTCTGTATCAAAGCGTCGGACGAAGTGGCTCAAATGAAGTTAGTGTCTCGTGTTTACCTCCGTCGGTCGGTCATGAAATCTGAAACTATTTCGTTATCCAAAGACACAGTTATTTGATACAGGAAACACGTTGCCAGTTTCCAAAGACCTATTTAAATAACGGGACAACGAGTAGAATAATCCCGGAACGTTTAGCGGCCGAGGTGTAAAACACTTTATCACACTCGCACACACGCACTCACGCAAGCTCAAATATAGATGACACTAGTTCCACTGTCTCCAATTCTCCGTCGCCTGTGACAACCGCAGGAACGACACGGCACTCCAGATGATGGTGACGGAGAGCGCGGTGGTCGAATTGATCCTCATGGAGATTGTGACGGCGTCCCTCGAACGAGACAACTTGGCGGCCGGTGATTGGCACGAGCGGGTCACGTGTTACGGCACGTACAACGTGCAGGAGACGCTCTCCAAGATGGACGACCTGGCGTCTACCATCAGCTCCTTTTGTCGCTTCGTCGAGCGGACGGAGTGCGCCGTGGTGCTGGAGGTAGGACGGCTCACCCGCCTAGACACAGTACTCACTGACTGCAGGATGCATCTTTGGGCGGGGGGAGGGGTTCATAGTGGGAGTTTGGGGGCCAAACTTCTAATTTCAGCAGAGAGCGGGCCTAAACCTGGATGTTTGTAGGACCCGAGCTTCAGCATAACGCATCCGCTGCCGTCGGCTTCTGAGATAGGAACACGTGACGTACGGGTTGTATTGGTACATTACCCCGCCAACAACACCTTAAGACTTCTAGGGGCACGCAATAGACCATAGACCCCCCATACACCCACGTACACCAATAGACCCACATACCCATATAGACCCACATACCGACATACCCCATAGATCCACAGACCCACATAGACCCACATAGACCCATAGACCTCCACAGACCCACATACCCTATAGACCCACAGACCCATATAGACCAATAGACCTCCATAGACCCACATATACCTCCATAGACCCACATACCCCTATACAGCCACAGACCCCCATAGGCCGACAGACCCTCATAGATTCACATACCCCCAAAGACCCATATACCTCCATAGACCCACAAACCCCTCATAGACCTCCATACCTCCCACAGACCCACAGACCCCCATAGACCCTTCTACGATTTGCATGCACTTGAAGTATTACTGAGCGGTTGGTGGACAACTATGACGTAAGCTAATGTCTAGAAAACGTGGAACTATTTATTTGTGTCTGGCTTGTATCGCTGCCAAATGTTGTTCGCTCTTCCTACATTTATTTCCTCTTGCGATGTACGAGTAGATATTGGCAAGCTCTTTGTAGATCGCCACGGGCCGTGTCAATAGCTCGTTACCTGTGCCACCTACGTTGTCAACTTTAACGTTCCACTCATACTCATTACGTAGTGTTTAGTGTGGACGAGCGCTGTATTCTATGTCAGTCTCGTACATCACCCACCAGATGGACACTTTGCCAGTGTGTCACAGACACAATGCATCGGTGACGCATCAATGGCTTTTTGCTCCTTAGAAAGCTGCTTAAAAAGCTCCTTATATTTGACTTTTTACGATGGATTTCCCTTATGAGCTCGTCATCTCGATAAAACCTCCACGCGTTGACGGTGGCCATCTGCTGTCGGCAGTACGAGCTGGTGCCGCTGTCGGCGGCAGGGCTGTCGACCGTCACCGTCCGTCAGACCGACAACACGGAGCTGCACGACCTGGTGGACACGTTCGAGACTCAGTTCAACGACATCTGTCGCGCGGTCGAGTTCGTCGAATCCTACTGGGGCAAGGAGGCCGGACAGGAAATGACCGCCAGGGCTGTCCACCTCCACCATACACTGACCAGGTAGGAGAGACCCACAGAGAATCACACCCACTGGTCTATGTAGGTGTCTAGCACCTTCACAGCGGCCACAACACACATCGTCATCATGTATGAACACACTCACCACCGTCAACTTTATGGAGTATGGTGATTAAACACGTAATAATTAGAACTCCCCGACCCGTCGATAACAGAGACCAGAGGACGGTCTATGAAAGTTAAACAGTAAATGTAAGTTACTTTATAGCGCAGTAGCCAATCCTCAGGATTGCTCAAATTGGCAGACAATGGTTCAATCGAACACCATCCCGACTGCTCTGGGAAGCATCCAGCCACGCTGCAGTTAATGCGCGGAGACGATTCGTTCACACATATCCGCCATTGTCAATAGCTAGGTTCTCATTCAAAGAGCTGATCGAACTGGGTCAATGTAGAGTGAACACAATTTGCCCTAGGTTTTACATAGCAGTGCAGGAACCCGGGTTATCTTAGTCGAGAGTCTAACCACTGTGCCACTGCGCTACTGCAATGATTACATGTTAAGATATTGTCACACGGTGCAACTTAGTTGCATGCAACTAAGTTGCACCGTGTGACGGCACGTTTACGTTTGGAACGTGAATACCTACGCCATGGCGGGTACGAGAAAACGAGATCGTTGCATGTGGATGCTACGCGTAACGTGAATGGACTGTTATAGCGAATAGAGAGAGAGGAGAGCAATATGGCGGTCATGCTTCATGTCAAATGAATCTCTTAGCGTGTCTTACACGGGGAAAAAACAGATCCGTCTGTGCGGAAGGGCCCGGATGCAAGATATGATGACGATAGCGTCATGCGTCATATCCATGCACAGTGTACACATAAAAGTGGTCGTCAGCATGTTGGTTGTCACGTGACTTCAAAAGTTGTCACACTTGATACTTTGTTTAGCAGAAGGTGATAATGTATTTGGAATGAAAACAGCGCCTTAAAACCAAAGTATGAACGATTTGCAAATTACGTTTTGAACATGCTAACATAGAGACGAACACTTGTATGCGAAGTCTAATCACTTTTGGATTAATTGTTACGTTTACATGCTGCAAACTCTACATTCTGTTGGGCGCTAAACCCGGCATCAGCTGCACCACACTACATGCCAGTAGAGCCGACTCCATTCCCCGGCTAATGTTCCGAGCTTAAACATATATGCCTAAAACAAGCTCACAAGTACTTGAATAGAGCGGGTTTCACATAGTTTAAAAACGCTGGACTCGCCGTGAAATAAAAAACTTTCTTGTCCACTTGCCATTTGTTCACTGAGGTCAGTGCTCTGGGTGGCTGGTTGGTCAGTGACAACGTGTGTGATTGAGCCTGGAGTCCGCGGTTTGTAGGATCAAATCTCGCTATGTCGACACCGTAGCCGACCTCGACCGCATCGACCTGTCAGAATCCGGGGACTGGCGCGAGACACTGAGCGGCTGCATGGAGGACTACTACAGCGAGGCGGGGGACAAGACACTCATGGACGTCGTCAAACAACACCTTGTATGTGCTCACTCATTCACTCACTCACTCACTCACTCACTCACTCACTCACTCACTCACTCACTCACTCACTCACTCACTCACTCACTCACTCCGTCACTCACTCACTCACTCACTCACTCACTACCACCACCACACTCCTCACCACCACCACTCACTACTATCACTATACTACTCACTCATATCATCACTCATATCCTCTGCTTCGTCTCTGTACCTCGCTCGCTCGCTCGCTATTTTGGAGCTTAAACAAGCTTGTTTAAGCTCCAAAATATATATCTTCACAATGAAAAAAAATTACGAAGTTTTCCGACAAATAAAGACCGCTCGTTGAATATTAGTCAATCATAAACCATCAGCCAGCGAAAATAGCCGCCGATCATTATATGTAAATATAAAACTATCGTTAATTATATACTTTCGTTTCAGTGTACTTTTGAAGAAAACGACTACAAGGTGATGGACAAGAACGAGTGGACGTCGTTGTGTGCGAAGAAGATGCCACTGGCCGCCATTAGACAACTGGACGACGAACGTGCCGTTGCCATTGACGACGCGCTGCTACGTTACACGTTGCCAGAAAACGTACCTCGCTTTGACCAGTTTCAGGTAGAGATTTATAAAACAAATGCTTACGTACTGTCTAAATAGACAGTACCTATTCACAGCAAACTGGTAATAGATAAAAGTGTTATTTGACTTGATTCCGGTTTGCATACATCCCGTTGTACACATACAACATCCTAATATTAGCACTTTCAACATCATTACTGGCCCAGTCGTCACTGCGACAAGACACATGTGCGGGATCCTTACAAAGTCTTATGTGTCTTTATCTCCGGTGTAGGGTTATTTATATCGATCTTTAATACCGCAAATTAGCATATATATATATATATATATATATATATATATATATATACGCACCCGTCCGTCTGTCCAGGTGGACGAGGTCCGAGTGGTGGTCGTAGGCCGGACAGGGGCGGGCAAGAGCGCGACGGCCAACCTGTTGGTGGGCGGCTGCACGCCCGCCTTCGAGACGGGTGACAAGAGCACGTCAGTGACACACGTCGTCAGAGAGGAAGCGTTCTTCTACCGTGGCGCCAAGGTCAGGACACGCGCCATCTTGTCTCTTTACAAACGCCGTGACGTAACAACGTTTATGTTTTTTATTCTATGCATGAATCGATGACGTTGCTGTATGCAGAGCGTCGCGGTTTGCTGACGTCACAATCAAAATTATGCGCGAAACCTCTGCCAAGCTTTGCCTTTGACAACAGTGTAATGTGGAATAGGGCGTGCAAGTCTCGCGCGCGAAAACGAGGCTGGGGGCAGTTGGGGGCAGGAGGTCCATTTACTGCATGTTAACATATAGGACTTAGTTTTGTTTTGGTCGTAATAACCGAACTGTCCCGAAATAGCGTATTTTAGTTATATTGTCCGAAGGATTATTACAAGCAGAAGCAGTGGAACACTTTGCCGGTGACAATGATCACGGAAGTCATGAATTTTAATCGATTATTATGGTGGTTGCCATGGCAATAGCGGCAAGTACTTGTGTTTGGCGATCTTGACTAATAATGAACAGTGCCAGTTTTCGCGCAGTACAACCTGTTTGGGCCAAACGTATACATGTGTTATGATTATGTGCATTTAGACAACTTGTCAGATATAAGTGCTTATCGAAACCACAACGTACAGCAATGTAAAACGAAATCCCGTAAAAGACACATACAGCTTAGCATCGTGTCGATTATCTGCACTACGTAAATCGCTATGTGTCTATGATAGTGTGATAAACTCAATATTAAATCGGACATTTAAGATAAGAAACGTATAACATAAGATATTTATGAACTGATTTTCCTAGTATTCATCAGTCGGAAGCTACAACTGTCATCCATCGTTAGAATATTATTCTTGTGTCCAGTCCCCAAATAGTGTCGCTTAGTCCACAATAAGCTCCAGTCGCGCGGAGTCACGCCATGTATCGTGACCCACTTGCAGGCCCTATACGGTTAAAACATGGTCGCTGCTGCTGGTTGCATTAGTACTAACCATCAGTACCCCTGGCAGATCCCTTGGCAAAATTCGCCTTTTTGGCCCAGCCAAAGAAAACATTCACCAGGAGTGTGGTCGGCCATCGTAATATTATTTCGTGTGATTTCAGCCACACGCTGCTCGTGTTACATGCAATGTTTGCGATGTAAGCGAAGTTTCGAATACACAAAACCGTCCGACTGCTCGTGTGATTGGACGGACGGGTTGTTATACTGGAGTCCCACATTTTGTTTATCCGTGTTTAAAATTGGGGCGGATATTTGCGCTATTCTCAAGGATATTCATTAATCTGAATTGGGTATATCTTAAGTAATTTCTATTTATTTGTACTGTTTACGTGTTTGAATTGTTCGAATGAATTGTTTGATTTGTTGGTGAAGTAGTCAATAAACTCGCTCGACACGGATAAATCTTCCACTTCTCGTAGGTGATCTGTCAGTTGTACGTGGCCCGGCCAACAGCCTTGTCTTCTGAGGACGGGTTCAGTCTGTGAATTATATCACTGCCGAGACATGGCATCTTGTAGAGCGAACATTAGTGCATAAGTTTGACTTAGTTTTTTGTCATTAAAGTAATCTTCTAAAACCAGGATTTCAACCAAATGTTCGACGAAACGCACGAGTCCAGGCAGCCATGTTTTATCGTTTGACGGAGTATCTGCTAACCTATTGGTCATGTGTTGGATAGGTCAGTTATTTTTTTTTAAAAACAGTGTCAGTAAATCGAGATTGCAAACATTATTATGTTTGAATGTAGTACAACGACCAGTACCCATTGAAACATAAGGGCCTTGTTTTTTCATATAAAATCGTCTGTGTCATCCCATTTGAATTTGTCCCAATAATCGTGTATTCGACTACGAACATTTGTTGGGTTCTTCCATTATATCTGTCTTTAGGTAACAAAACCAATGACGGTGGTGTAGCAGCAATCTCTATGCTCACTTTAGACAACTGTAACAGCGGCCTCCAAACACCGCGATCCACCCACCATTCCCGGCATTCGTTCGCTTCCTTGCACCACAAGACACACCTAGAATAATTGATATGTGAAACACCGTCCACAGTCCATCTATGGCTCTGAATATGCTGACCACAGTTGCGAATAAGTCAGTCTTTTGACCAGTAGGTATGTCCGTAGGTGAGAGTGATGGACACGCCTGGCCTGTTCGATACTGACCGCCGCGCCACAGACGTCCAGTTCGAGATAGCCAAGTGTATCACTGAGTTCTGCGACGGAGTTCACGTGTTCATCCTCGTCCGGAACGGAGACGGACGATACACGCGGGAGGAGCAAAACTCCATCTCTCAGCTCAAGGTCCGTTCGTTCAGTTCGTTCGCGGTTTGTGATTCAAACTTAAACCTTGTTACGGCAAATTCACAAGGTTCTTGTTGAGTTATGTCTGGTACTAGCAAACCTTTTAACGATGTTCAGTCACTATGCGAAAAGGTTTTTCAAACGGGTTGGTCAAAATAATCTTTTTATCTTTTTACGTTTATGTTTACGTGTATGTGTGTGCGTGTACGTGTGTGTATTTGTGTTTGTAGTGTGTTTGGATTGTGTTCTATTAAACAGTTTGGACGTTAACATCTCAAGGATTAATTTACGAGGTTTTGTGTGAAAAGTAACGCATTCACAGTTTTAAGTTAGCAGTAGTGATGATATATTGAAGCCTTTGAATGTGAATTGATCAATTGTAAATTTGTTCACATTATCCGCTGGTGTACGATGATTGTCCGTCAGTTGAAGATGGCTGATGTAAATTGCTGTATCGAATTGTTTTATATTTACACTAGCAAAAGGTATGTAGGAATAGGCCTAATCTATACATGGAAAGAATCTAACGTGTGTGTGTGTGTGTGTGTGTGTGTGTGTGTGTGTGTGTGTGTGTGTGTGTGTGTGTGTGTGTGTGTGTGTGTGTGTGTGCGTGGTGCGTGCGTGCGTGCGTGCGTGGTGTGGTGTGCGTGTGCGTGTGCGTGTGCGTGTGCGTGTGCGTGTGCGTGTGCGTGTGCGTGTGCGTGTGCGTGTGCGTGTGCGTGTGCGTGTGCGTGTGCGTGTGCGTGTGCGTGTGCGTGTGCGTGTGCGTGTGCGTGTGCGTGGTGCTGTGCTGTGCGTGTGCTGTGCTGTGCGTGTGCGTGTGCGGTGCGTGCGTGTGCGTGCGTGCGTGCGTGTGCTGTGTGGGGTGTGCGTGTGCTGTGGGCGTGTGCGTGTGCGTGTGCGTGTGCGTGTGCGTGTGCGTGTGCGTGTGCGTGTGCGTGTGCGTGTGCGTGTGCGCGTGCGTGTGGCGGTGTGTGTGTGCGTGTGTGCGTGTGTGCGCGGTGTGTGTGCGTGTGTGCGGTATGTGCGTGCGTGTGTGCATGCGTGTGACTGTCCATATAATGCCAAATGGAAGATAGTCGTTTAAACCACTGAAACAAAGTACCTCTCTATACATCCGTTTCTAATGATATATAACTGCGGCATTGACCAAACAACACGGCTGTCCTTGCAGACCCTGTTCTCGTTGAGTCTTGTCAACCACGCCGTCGTCGTGTTGACCCGTGCGGACGTCGTACTCCGGGAGAGAGACAGTCTCGAGGACTACCTTGGACAAGAACGCCAACACGCCCCTGGGAAATCTGCTCCTTGGTGACGTCAACAGACGCGTCATGTTCGTCAACAATAACGCCACATCCGCCTACGAGATGAGGTGATCTAATGTCTGGCGGCCAGTGTTGTTTCGACTGAAACTAAACACATGCATGCGCGTGCGCGTGCGCGTGCGTACGCGTGCGCGCGCGCGCACACACACACACACACACACGCGACACGCGACGACGCACCAGCACACCCCAGCACACGCACACGCACACACACGCACGCACACGCACGCCCACGCACACGCACACGCACACGCACACGCACACGCACACGCACACGCACACGCACACGCACACGCACACGCACACGCACACGCAGTCAGGATTTTTGAAAGAGTCACATTCATAAAATAATATTGAAAAAATGTGATAATGAAAACATGGTGTTACAGGCGTCAACGAGAGGCGCTGTTGGACCTTATCGTCAGACTTCTCGAGATTAACGACAATAAGCCCTATCTACAGGTAAATCACTGAGATGCAAAAAATCTCTCAAAAATCTCTGAATATCGACTGCACTCACGTCAATAGTTTTACTGACCTTTCGTCAGTATTAAAAACATAGTTTTAGTTTTCAAAAATGAAATTTCACAGGGAATGTTAGCATTACATAAGCTGCCATGAGCAACAAGTGGACGTTAACTGGTGACGCATGTTTGTCAGAGCAATCGGGAGGGTGTTCGACTGGAAATTTCTTTGCCAAGCAGTGAAGTGATTAATTACCAGAGCCAGCGGTTATCGAAAGTTCTCATTTTACTTGTAGCCGCGTTTATTAGTGAACGCATTCAAATCTGTTTATGAATTAGCTCATAACATAACTATATAATATTGTAAAACCCGAGCTACTTGAGCGTGTCATCACTTACCCTGCCCCCGCCCAGACCGCCTTCGAGAGGGCGAAGATGTTGCGAGTGACGAAGCAGCAGCAGCAGGCGGCGAGGGCGCAGCACGAGACGGCGCTACGAGACGTGGCGCGGCGGGCGGCGACGGCAGTGGCCGAGGACGTCGCCACAACCATCGTCAACAAGACGTCGACCACCAAGTGTTCGGAGGAGGCCATAGCCAGGTGGGCGATAATCGGGTGGCGTTCGTTGAAGTAACTTCCTCCCACACGATCGCGGTTGTTTGTGTTTTGGTAACTGTTGTTAATGATTTAACTATAATGAAAGGTGTTATGTTATTTACAGACGCAAACTTACAGCCTTTTGAGTACATTGCTATACGGAAGATAGTGCTGTTTAATATTTCTGTAATGGCAATCTTGAACAGTGTCCCTCCCACAATCAAAGTGTAATAGTCCTGAACATTATGATTATATTGTTAACTTAGGAATTATGTATTATACTTTTTTTTACTAACAAAGAATTTCTTGTCACTCGATGTGTTGTCGACAGATACTCAACTATACTCTTATATAACATACGCACAAAGCTAGACTTGAAACACCTTTCGGACGTGAACAAACGACAGACTTTGTCTACACAGTTCGGTGAACGAGTCACTGAGTTTGTGGCGGGACAAGAATCCGATGGGAAAGATCCTGGGCGACGAGAACATCCGGGACATCGCCAAGACAGAGGCTCGACAGGCGCTCAACCAAGCGAACACTGTTGACATCATCGCGGCAACACTCACCAAACACCTCCGGATCGTCACCAACAGCATCCTGCTGAGCGGAGAACACTACAAGTACGGGAAGTGTCGGTGCAGCCATAGACGCACGCTTACACGCATACACACAAACATACACACAAACATACGCAAACGTACACACAAACATACAAACACATACAAACACATACACACATCGTACATACATATACACATGCACGCACGCGCACGCGCACGCGCACGCGCACGCACACGCACACGCACACGCACACGCACACGCACACGCACACGCACACGCACACGCACACGCACACGCACACGCACACGCACACGCACACGCACACGCACACGCACACGCACACACCACACACACACACACACACACACACACACGCACACACACACGCACACACACACACACACGCACACCACACCAACGCAACGCAGACCAACGCACACGCAACCACACGCACACCACACACACACACACACACACACACACACACACACACAACGAGGACAAAGAAGAGGAAGAACCATGGCCGTCCTCACCGCTGACGACATAGATCTTAAGCGGAGAACAACACTGCCCCTTTGTAGTATCTTACAACATCGCATATTGTTGTTTAAATAACATGCCTCTGTCTAAGTTATTTCACCGACACCAGGAAGCCGGCCGATCAGCTGTCATCTATGATCTCTGGCACACTTCCGCCTGACATCCGGAAGATGCTGAGCGACAACAGACTCGCTCTGCTGGCGGAGTTCACCAAACAACTAGTCGACGATAAACGAGCGCACGACACCCAGCTGCAAGTCCAGGCCAAGGTCGGCCATTAACATCAGCCGGGATGACGGCTCAGAAATATGTCTGGATAGACACTACTGTGAACACTAAACGGGTCTCATCGTCAGCGTCACTTCCATCTGCCATTCTCGATAGTTTGACAGTTTTCATTTCCGACTGCATTCTGATCGCGACACAACTGCCATTTAATTAACTCGTCACTATCGCCACTTCATATTATAATCATTACTGTATCACATCCGTCGTCGTCATAACTACCACTCACATCACAAATCATCACCTTTTAAATACACGAGTTACACGTATTACGTGGGCATGCCACCCACGCATGAATTTAAACCCTCGTTACAGAAACAACAAAATCTCTCTATCCCATGTGCTTTTTTGTATCAGATTTCTATAAAAAAAAACCCTCACCATCACCATCTGTCATTGTCATTGTGACATCATAATCATAACCATCACCACTGTCACGTCCAGTCGTCCCAATGTTTCCGCCGTCCCCGTGTCACGACGCCTGTCTTCTATCTAGTTGAGCCGTCTGATCAGCCACGAGGCGCGAGTGTTCGTCAAGCGGACACCGTACAGGAACCTCAAGAAGATCGGAATCAACGAGCGACTGCGGGCGAAGCTGCTGGACGAGATTGCGCGGCGTGTGAAGGCACGTGGAGGACGGTCTGGTGCTTGATGCGAGTGGACGTGTGACAGCGGGGCACGGCGTCACGTAGACACCTGTCACTGTCAGTTCAAATAAGCTGATTCACGCGACATTCCACCAATACTGTTTAACTGTCCAGTCGGCTGGTTTTGTTTGGACTCGTTAGTTGTCGTACGCGCCGTTTAGGCACATGTCGACTTCACATGACAAATAGACTAGATAAAGAACTCGTCAAAAAAATTCCTTTTTATTTTCTTAAGCTCCTATTTATGTTCATATTTATTTGACACACATGACAAACGCTGTGTGGAATTTTGCACCGTTCAACTATTACGGTGTATATTTTGGAATGCCCTCAAATCAGTCAATACCAGTCGCCTAAAACAACCATGGAAAAATACGCCAACCGTGTAAAAGATATGATGTCGTTTCAGGCTGGTCTGACGTCATCCGACCTGGAACTACTTTCGAAGGATGAGACGACGTTCAACGCAGACCTGAGGAAACGAGCAGCGACGCAAGTGAGAAACGAAGTGTCAGAGTTGACGACGGTGTCTTGTTTCGAAGCCATATTCGAGAGCAGTGTCACCGCCATCATAGGTGCCTTCAGTGCTGTCGCCAGGAAGGGCAGGGATATCGTGAGAGGACATGGACAGGGGCGGGGGAAAAGCGGCAAACGGGCCAACAAAAAAATACGTGCAAACAAATGAGAACGTTGGAAGTGGAATCATGCTGCGTGGTACACAAACGTACACAAATACGTTCGCGTTCAGCATCAAATTCAACGAGATTTTAGGTCGATGATTCTCTGAAGCTGCAACAAAACTCGTATAAATATTGTAACAGTGTCTGTCGTTCTGATTGATTGAAATGCACAATATACCAATATATTTAAGTCCATATCAGAACAAACTATTGCATGGATCACATTTCGGCTCGAAGTAACAATATTAACCTATCTATATCTAAGTTACCCACCCTTCTGAGGTATATGTCGATTTTATTTTTAAACATAATAACAATACTAGCACCTGCACGAGCAGCTAATAATATGTTCCATTGATTTACTGTTCTTTGTGAAAATGATAATTTCCCCATATCTAGTCTACACTGCTTCTTTGTTAATGTAACTTCATGTCCTCTAGTCCTTCTCTGTCCCTTAACAGAGAAACAAATATTTCTGTCAATACTTTCATACCCATTCAATATTTTAAACACTTCTGTCTGATCTCCTCTCAATCTCATGGTCTCTAATGTTGTTAAACCACATTCTTTTAGACGCATTTCATAACTAATATCCCTGAGTTTTAGTATCATTTCGGTTGCTCTCCTTTGTACTCTTTCTAGCATATCAATATGCTTCTTGCGATATGGCCTCGATGCTTGTATACGATATTCAAAATGGGGCCTAACCATTGCTTTGCACAGCGGTATTATTAGGTCTTTTTCCATGTACACTACATATCGCCTAATTAATCCAAGAATATGGTCATTATCCAAATCATTATAATTATATATATATATATATATATATATATAATTATATATATATATATATATATATATATATATATATACAACAATATACTACACTAAAACCGATTTCCAGTTTGAATCCTCCCAATCAACTACTACTCTTTGTCTTCTAGCAATAAGCCATTTTTTTAACCTAGTTAGCCATACCTTACCCTAGCTTTGGGGCCTTTAGTTTAAGTAGTAATCTTTGATGTAGCACTTTGTCGAACGCTTTTTTAAAATCTAACTAGATTATATCTGCTGGTGATCCATCATCTACCCACTTTGTGACATCTTCCAAAAACATAATATGTTCGTTAAACATTACCTTGTTTGTTTTGGAAAGCTTTTTGAGATAGGTTTACCAAGTTATGTGTAACAAGAAAATCAGCCAAGTGATTTTTAATTAGTCTTTCTAATAGTTTGCAAATCACCGATGTTAGGCTTACTGGTCTATCGTTCTCAGGCTTGCTTCTCGAACTTAAAAAAAATGTGTTATGATGTTTGCTTCTTTCTATTCTAATGGACCTACTCGCTCATCAAATGACAAAAGGAATGCTAATTTGTTGTACTATTTCCAGTAGTAATTTGGGATGAATCCAATCCACTCCAGGTGATTTATTATCCTTCTTATCACTTATTTCTTTAGGTACATTTTTTGGGTTACACTCAGCTGTCCTATATAGTCTAATTCATTCCCCTTGAACTTAGCCTCTGGTACTGGGAATGAACTAATATCTTCTCTGGTAAACACCGATCTAAAATACTCATTTAGGTTTCTGCCATTAAGAATCCCTATGTTATTATGTTTCCATCACTACCTTCTAAAGGACCGATCTTACCTTGAACTTTTGTTTACTTCGAAGATACACATGAAAACTCTTGCTGTCATGTTTTATATTAAAAGCTAATTTTAGTTCATAGCTTCTCTTTGAATTTCTATTTTCAGCTGTAGCTTGGTTAAATGCTTCTATATAAACGGTATAGTCTTCATCACTTCCCGTGTGTCTATATGACTTCCACATAATTTGTTAGTACTTGATTTTTAAATGGCTTCTTTCGATAAGTATTTCTTTTTAGACTGTTTCTCCTGTTTTTTCAAGGGGACAAATTTATTAACAATGCAGTCAATGTCATTCTTTAAATGTGTTATTCCAGCTTAACTTTGCTAAATATTTCCTCATATCCTGATATGTTCCTTTGTAGAAATGATTCCTGTATCGTATTTTTCGATTCTGTTCTCCTTTTACCTGGATGATAAAATGTATCTGGTTGTGATCACTATACCTCAATGGCTCACATATCTTGACATTACCAACAAAGTCCACTGGTTGGTTCTAGCATATGTTGAGAAAGGAAACTATCTTGTACTATATTTAAAAATCCCCACTTCCAGTACTCTGTAGAGATTTCCACTTTATACACCTATTGTTAAAAATCCCCCGTAATAATACAGTCCCGTTTACTCACTTCTTTTATAGAATTTTGTACTTTATCATTCTCTTCCATGCTTATGTTTGGACTTCATTAAACTAATCCAACTGTTATTTCATGGTAGATTACTGTTTTTTTAATAAAAAAAATATTCTACAATGGGCAGTATGGATTTTGAAACAAAAACACTCAACTAAAATGGAAATATTAGGGGGAATTTTTAGAGGAATTAACAACTGCAATAGGCTAGCTTACCATCTTCAATAGCAGTTTTTATAGACACTGTTGACCACAATAAGAAACAATAAGAATGAAAGATATTTACTAATACTGTTTGTGTGTGTGTGTGTGTGTGTGTGTGTGTGTGTGTGTGTGTGTGTGTGTGTGTGTGTGTGTGTGTGTGTGTGTGTGTGTGTGTGTGTGTGTGTGTCTGTGTGTGTGTGTGTGTGTGTGTGTGTGTGTGTGTGTGTGTGTGTGTGTGTGTGTGTGTGTGTGTGTGTGTGTGTGTGTGTGTGTGTGTGTGTGTGTGTGTGTGTGTGTTGTATGTGGTGTGTGTGGTTGTGTGTGCATGATAACATTGATTTCAGTAGCATGGTGGTTATTTTAAGGTTAACAACAAGTTGCTTTTAGATCATATGTTAAGTTACAGTCACAGCTGAGCTCTCATGGTGGAAAAACAATGTAAGGGACAGAAAAGCAAAATATAGGTTGTTCATCTTTAGAAAGAAAACACAACAAGAGTGTCTCATCCCTCTCCGACAGGAAACAGAAATGAGGTCACACGCTATTCCGCTATACCTCCTGCAAATCCCAACAATGATCTTCAAAATGGTGATACTACTTGGTTGTCTGGAAGACGGATACGATCTAAATCAGACGAAGAACGTGTGCTCTGTACTGAGTCGCTTGCAACGTAGAAAGAAGGAATGTGACGTAACGTCACGTGTTCCCCTAGTTACTATTGTTCGTACTGGCGTAGCGCAAACGTCTACTAACTGTCCAGTAAATAATGTTATTAACCAGGTGGTGGCCGCACATGTTGGTTCTCAACAAGAAACCTCCCGAATGTGGGCACAAAAACGAGGTAAGCGCGCTATGTACTTACAGTAGGCGTCTATTCTAAAATCAAAGAGTAGCAAAAGTTGCAACGGATTATCGAGGGCGTAATCTATATAATACAATCACAACATTCCAGAAAATTCACAAAATACTACAGCGTCCTAACTCAGCGTCATAGAGTTGACTGATGCAATCAACGATGTCGGCATACAGAGTACATCTTGCTTTGAGTATATTGCAACATATCGAAGCAATCATGAGAAACAAAGCTTACAGGGGCATCAAATAAAAAACCATGCCAAGTCGTGCGCAGTGCTCATACTTCCCTTTGAAGACACTGGTGCAGTCTTCTCCACTGAATACATATATCCATAGAAGCGTCGCACAGTAGTCTTATTCAAGGGATGCTGCGAGATCAGAGAGGATGATCAGTTGTCGATGTTTCCCTGACCCGATATCATGGTATACAGTCAGCTTGCTTGATGGCGTGGGCGTGGTAAAGTAGAATCACGAAGATTTCTGTATCAGGGGTTCTGACTACTGCGTTCTTGTATCCATGCAAGGGCTGCGGCGCGATGGAGGTACAGCACCAATATCATATCAGTCTCCTCTTGGTTGCTGTAGATTACGGGCAGTTCACGCACCTCAACATGAAACACAAAGGGCCACATATGTTTGAAAGCTGAGGTAATAATGGAAAGAGTGATATCGATCTGATCTATAAGGTAATTAATCCAAGAATATGGTCATTATCCAAATCATTGATAATTATATATATATACATATACAGTGTAAATGCGAGTGGCGTGTTTTTCTTTGTTTCAGGGTTTCATGGGTTGAAGGTAAAACCAAGCATTATCAGTTCCTCATTGCTGCTATGTCTGGCTGTTTTGTTGCTTGTCTTGCCGCTGGGCTGTGACTCCGCCTGGTGGCGCTCTAGATGTGGATGTAACCGGAGGCCACCACACGGTCACTCACCACACCATCAGCCACCGCCCCTTCGGCGGCCACCACCCCGCCGTACTCCACCGCCCCTTCGACGGCCACCAGCCCGCCGTACTCCACCACCCCATCGGCAGCCACCACCCCGCCGTACTCAACCACCCCATCCGCGGCCACCACCCACACACCATGGTATGGATAACAGATAAGTGACATAGCCACACGAAACGTCAACGTTAGACTAGCTAACGTTACCTGTGCTATTTCAATCTGTTTTTGCTATTGCCTTCGTGATGTAATCCACGCATGTTGTTGCGTTCTTGCCTTCAGTTAATATGCCTAACGCCTATGATTAGGTTATTTTTTACTCACAGTATGTAAAATCTGTCTTTGTTTTTATTGATGCGTCCACAGCCGTGTCTTCTCCCGGCCATTTCTCTGAATGTATTGTCCACCCCAAACCTTGGTCTCCTGTCACCATACTTCACGCGGGTGTGGTTCTAAGTAGTCTCCTCTCACCATACCTCACGCGGGTGTGGTTTTAATTGGTCCCCAGTCACCATATCTTACGCGGGTGTGGTTCTAATTGGTCTCCTGTCATCATATTTCACGCGGGTGTGGTTCTAATTGGTCTCCAGTCACCATACCTCACGCGGGTGTGGTTCTAATTGGTCTCCAGTCACCGTACTTCCCTCGGGTGTGGTTCTAATTGGTCTCCAATCACCATACATTACGCGGGTATGGTTCTAATTTCCTTTCCATCCTATCGCAGAATTATTCTGTGATCTCGTATCTGTTGTCCAGTATTTGTGCACATATTTGTCATCATTTCTCATCACAAACGTGCCAACTCCGCCATCTGTACTCGGTTACCGTAGGGCCTAAATGAAGTACTGCATGTCTAGAGTACAGGGTCCTCTTTGACTTTCCCAAACCTATCCATCGTGCCTCTCTCACCAAAACATTTTCGGTGGTTTAATATTCTAAGTCCAGCAGTACATACGGTGTTTTTACATTCTAGGAGGAAGCCCTGGCGGAGACACCTCTTCGTTTTACCAATGGACACAAAGTAAGACCTACATATTCTCGATATACCCATATTTCATGAGTTAATCACATGAAAGCAAGTTATAAAAGTATATTGCCAGTTACTGGTTATTAAATTTAAAAAATGTGTGATTGAAACGAAACGCATGAATTTGAAACTTAAACACCTAATACAGAAAGTGAGATTTATCAAGTTTAGAAAGCTTAGGGCCAACCGGGCCCAAGATTTAAGATCGAGATTGGGACTGGCGAAAACGGTGAAGGCT
Organism: Ridgeia piscesae; assembly: GCA_025642075.2. Classification (NCBI taxonomy): domain Eukaryota; kingdom Metazoa; phylum Annelida; class Polychaeta; order Sabellida; family Siboglinidae; genus Ridgeia; species Ridgeia piscesae. Next base: position 91,593 of record JAODUO010000652.1, on the reverse strand, counting down.
CAACGGTGCTTGAAACGTATAAATACAGGGGTATACATAGTTACCATATTTTTATTCTTCCCGTTTCATTTGCAAGTCGTTGAAAAAACGGGCCAACGTCTGTGGACCTCTGTCTCGTTGTCTGTGTATAGTACTGCCTGAGTTTGTGGTTACTATTGTCAGTGTGATAGCTACCAACATCCGCTTGTAGGAAAGATGAAGAGATGCTTAGAGGGAGACGGCACCTCATACAAGGGGTCCGCAGCTATGACGGAATCAGGTTATACCTGCAAGAGTTGGGTACCAACTAAGGTATGTTCCTGACAGGGATGGTCAATATGTCCACTGCGATGTGTTATTATATATTTATCTCACGTGTTCAATCCAGGCAACCAAATGTCATCACTAGAGCACTCGAATTGATTCGATGCGACGAGGGGTCTGCCGTTGTGTGTCGAATAGGGCACAACTGGTCTCACCTCGCTGTCCACAAGCATAATCACATTCAACGTTACTGCAATAGGTAAATCATTTGAACATAATGACACATCTGCATAATAGTTCAATCCTTGTAGATTAGGTTTTGCTTGGTTGATATATAAACAATGTAAACGTAAACTTTGAGCATATATGTATGTGGCAGTTACGCCCGTATGGGAAAGAACATAAAACTCGTTCGAGTTGTTGGGACCGCACTCACCACCTAAGCAAAGAACAAGCCAGCAGCCGCACAAACACAGATAGAAAGGCGTATGTTAAGCATCACATACCGGGGCAGAAACAAAAACGCCTAGGTACGAGAAAAGACAAAGGTCACAAACGTGATTGAACAAGACGGAAGTGGAGATGGATACGTCAGCAGGATACGAGATAACCGACGGTCACTGCGAAACAGATGTTGAAACAGTATGCCAAGCCGAGGTCTTCGCCCAACCACGGGACACTATTGGTGGACAATGATGATGATAATGATGATGTTGATTATATATATATATGATGTTGATTATATATATATATGATGTTGATTATATATATATATATATATATATATATATATATATATATATATATATATATATATATATATATATATATATATATACATATTAGTGACAATGATGATGATAATGATGATGTTGATTATATATATATATATATATATATATATATATATATATATATATATATATATATACACTATTGGTGACAATGATGATGATAATGATGATGTTGATTATATATATATATATATATATATATATATATGTTTTATTATGTCGTTATTATTCTTATTCTTATTATTTTGTGAATTGTATTTGTATCTAAAGATTCGTAAGTGCGTGTTGTGTGTGATAATATCCCATTGAAAATCACGACATGCCTTGCGATATGGTCATCTAAAGAAATAATACGTTTTACGACTAGTATTACTACTACTACTTGTACTACTTTCACGTATCAACAACAACTGATGCTACTTATTTATGTTAATGAGTAATGCTGCTGTGCTGCTACTGCCTGCTGCTGCTGCTGCTGCTGCTTGTGTACTGCTGCTGCTGCTACTGCTGCTGCTGCTGCTGCTGCTGCTGCTGCTGCTGCTGCTGCTGCTGCTGCTGCTGCTGCCGGCTAGCACTGCTGCTGCTGCTGCTGCTGCGCGCTGCTGCTGCTGCTGCTGCTCTGCTCGCGCTGCACCTGTGCACGCACGCAACAGCAGCATGCTACTGCAGCAGCCAACAGCAGCACAGCAGCACAACAACATGCAGCAACAACAACACACAGCAACATACAGCAGTACAGCAATAGCATGCTCTGCAACTATGCAGCCACAACAATAACAACTAACACAATCACAACGCACAAACAACACAGCACACACGCAACAGGCAGAGCAACGCAGCCAGACAACAACAGCACGCAGCAGCATAGCAGTACCAGCACAGCAACCAGCAGCAGCCAGCGCAGCAACCAGCACAGCACCAACAGCAACCATAGCCCAGCAACAGCAACAGCAGCAACAGCAGCAGCACAGCAACAGCAACACACAGCACAGCAACACCACAACAGCAAACACGCAGCAACACAACTAGCACAACAGCACACCAGCAACAGCAACAGCAATACAACAGCAACAGCGCTGCACAGCAACAGCAGCACAACAACAACAACAACAGCAACAACAGCAACAGCAGCAACAGCAACAACACAACAACAGCACACAACAACAGCAACAGCACAACAACACGCACAACAGCAACGCACAACAACAGCAGCAACACACACAGCAGCAACAACAGCACACAACACAGCAGCACAACAGCAACACAACACAGCAACAGCACGCACAGCACAACAGCACAACGCAACAACCAGCAACAGCAACAACAGCACACAACAGCAACAACAACAACACAACAGCAGCAACAACACAACAGCCACACAGCACAGCACAACAACAACAGCAACACACACACGCAACAACAACACAACACAACAACGCAACAGCACAGCACAGCAACAGCAACAGCAACAACAGCAACCAACAACAACAACAGCACAACAACAACAACAGCAACACACAACGCAACAGCAACAACAGCAGCACACAACAACAGCAACAGCAACAACAACACACAGCAACAACAGCAGCAGCAACAGCAGCGCAACAGCAACAGCAGCAACAGCAACAACAGCAGCACAGCAGCAACAGCACAACAGCAACAACAACAACAGCAACAACAACAACAACAGCAACAGCAACAACAACAGCAACAACAGCAACAACAGCACAACAGCAGCAACAACAACAGCAACAACAACAGCACAGCAACAGCAGCAACAACAACACAACAGCAACAACAACAAGCAACAACAGCTAACAGCAGCAACGTCAGCAGTTAGACAGACAGCAACAGAACAGACAACAGCACAAGCAGCAACACAACAACAACACAACAACAACAGCAGCAACAGCAGCAACAGCAACAACAACAACAGTAGCAACAACAGCAACAACAGCAGCAACAACAGCAACAACGGCAGCAACAACAGCAACAACAACAACAACAACAGCAACAAGCAACAACAGCAACAGCAACAACAGCAACAAGCAACACAACAACAACAGCAACAGCAACAGCAGCAGCAACAGCAACAGCAGCAACAACAGCAACAGCAGCTAGCAACAACAGCAGCAGCAGCAGCAGCAGCAGCAGCAACAGCAGCAACGGCAGCGAGCACCACAGCAGCAACCAGCAGCAACAGCAGCAGCAGCAGCAACAGCCAGCCAACAGCAGCAACAGCAACGCAGCAGCAGCAGCAGCAGCAGCAGCAGCAGCAACAGCACAGCAGCAGCAGCAGCCACAGCAGCAGCAGCAGCGCGCAGCAACAGCAGCAGCGCGCAGCCAGCAGCAGCAGCGCAACGGCAGCAGCCGCAGCAGCAGCAACAGCACAGCAAGCAGCAAGAACAGCAGCAGCACGCAGCAGCAGCAGCGCAACAGCACAGAACAGCGCAGCGGCAGACAACGCAGCGCAGCAGCAGCGCGCGCCGCTGCGCCGTAGCAGCGCCGCGCAACAGCAAGCACGCGCAGCAGCAACCGAGCACGCAGCAGCAGCAGGCAGCAGCGGCAGCAGCCAGCAGCAGCAGCAGCAGCAGCAGCAGCAGCGCAGCGCTGCGCTAGCTGACTGCTGCATGCTGCAGCATGCTAGCGCACGCGCGCAGCAGCAGCAGCAGCAGCAGCGCTCAGCCAGCAGCAGCGCACGCACAGACAAAGCTAGCGCGAGCGGCAGCAGCAGCGTTTCGGTGACGTCATCCGCAGCCGTCCAGAAGTCACTGCTATGCTGACACACGCAGCAACTTCTGTCGAAATCCGCCTAACGACGGGTGCCACAGGAAGAAGCCATGGTGTTATTCCACTCGCCGATATACGGAATGGGAGTACTGTAGCATTCCCTTATGTCGAAATGTCGGTGAGCTTGTTACTGTTTTTGTGTCTTTCTTTCACAAAACCGGACCGCCAAGGTCGTCGGTCGCCAAGCGTCTCCAATAACTGTCCCAACCAGTGTAGTCCACTTGCATCAAGCACATCCATACGATCGAATGATTGTTGACAATTGCTTAATAAACTGAAAGTTCTGAAATGTAACACCAGCAAACATTCTGATTGAGGCAAACAAAATGTCATCATGTGCGAATTGTCAAGTATCGACGTTGGTTGTCCTGGGTGGTTCCACTGAAACGATTGTCGTCGTTGAAATCAGGACAATCACGGTGCTTATCGAATCACTAACCTCGTTGTTAACGTTAGTGTCATGATATTCTTCTAACAGTTGGAATCATACGATTTTCCCATAATAATGTAACTTCATGTTCTCTAGTCCTTCTCTCTTCCTTAATCGATAAAAACATTTCTGTCAATACTTTCATACCCATTCAATATTTTAAGCACTTCTATCTGTTCTCCTCTCAATCTCCTGGTCTCTTGTGTTGTTAAACCACATTCTCTTAGATGCATTTCGTAACTGAGTTTTGATATCATTTCGGTTGCTCTCCTTTTTACTCTTTCTAACAAATCAATATACTTCTAGCGATATGGCCTCCACCTTGTACACAATATTCTAAATGAGGCCTAATTATTAATTTGTACAGCGGTATTATTAGGTCTTTTTCCTTGTACACTATATCTGGCCTAATTAATCCATCAATTTGGCTTTCCTTCGATGCTGCAATTCCGCGCTGCTCAGATACCTTCATATCAGCACTAATGATTATTCTTTTATGGCAGTACTTGGTACAGTACCTCCCATTGTTTATTATAAGTCTTCATCCATGCAAGGAGCATAGTAAACAAAAGAAATGAACTAAACATTATGGTAGAAGATATTGACCCTCACATAATAGGTATAACTGAATCTTGGGCCCCAAATATTAGATCCAATTAGGAATAAAAAGAAAATAAAAGGGAAGAAGGGGAGGCGGGTTAAATATTAAGAACCCCCAACTTTTTAAAAAAAATTGAAAAAGAAAAATTGAAGAAGCTGTCTGGTGTAACATAGTTACGGAAACTCAACATTAACTGTTGGGTTGTTATCAGTCCAAACATAAGCATGGAAGAAATAAAAAAATACATAACCTATAAAAGGTAGTAAACGGGACTGTATTATCATGGGGATTTTAACCATGGGCCAGTGGACATCTCTAGGGGGAGAGAGGATAAAGATTTTTTAAAATTTGTTAAAGATATTTCCTTTCTAACATTGTTAGAACAACCGGGGGCGAAACGTGTTAACAAGATTGAGCTCACAAAAGGGAATTTTTGATTGTCAAATATGTAAACCACTGGGGTGTAGTGATCAAACCAGATACATTTTATCATCAAAGTAAAGGGAGAACGGTGAAAAATAAGGTACAGGAAATATTTTCACAAAGGAAGATATAAGGACATGGGGGAATTTTTAGCAAAGATGATGAATAACCCCTGGAAAAGACAGCAACAAATGTGGAATATTTTAAAAAGTAAAATTACCGTCGTTGAAAATTTGTCCCCTTAAAAAAACGGGGAAACGGTCAAAGAAGAAAACATAAGGAAGCCATTAGAAAAATCAACAAAAATGATGTAAGAAAAGAATACCGGAAGTGAAAAAGACTATTTTATAAAAAGAAATCAAAAAGCTGAAATTAGAAATTAAAAGGGGCCGAACAAAAAAAAATTTTAATATAAAACATGAAAACAAGAGTTGTTTTTATGTTCGAAGTAAACGGGTTCAGGATAAGGTCGGTCCTCTAGAAGGTAGTGATGGAAACATAATACAGAGGGATTTTTTGGCAAAAAACCCAAAATGAGTACTTTGTTCGGTGTTTACCGGGGAAAGATTTAGTATAACCGTACTTGAGACTAAGTTGGGGGGGAAGGGGTTTTTACTTTTAGGACAACTAATTGTAACCCCAACAATGGTAGCTATGAAAATAAAGATATGAAGGATAATAAATCACCTGGAGTGGATGGGATTCCTCCCAAATTCTATTAAAATTTTAGAACAAATCAACCGCTTGCAACAGGTTAAATTTGCTTAAAAATAGTTGTTGAAGGAAGAAGAAACATTATACCATTTTTTAAAAAAAGGTTCAGAAACAAGTCAGAAACTATAGCCAGTGATTTTAAAAATTGATTTGCAAACTATTAAAAAGACTAATTAAAGATCAGGGTTGACTTTCTTTTAAAAAAAAATTGATAAACCCATCTCAACAGGGGTTTTTTAAAAGAGGTCATGCTTAACAAATATTTTATGTTTTGGAAGATGTCACAAAGTGGCTAGATGGGGGATCACCAGTAGATTAATTTTGTTTAAAAAAGCCTTTGACAAAGTCCACCCCAAAGACCTCAAACTAAGGCCCATGGATAGGAAATGGAATGATCCGGAAAAAATGGCTTATTGGGAAAAAAAAGAGTAGTAGTTGATGGGGGGGTTTCAAACTGGAAAACGGTTTTTGGGGGGTACCCAGGGTCAAAAGGGACCCATTTTATTTTAAATTTTATCAATGATTTGGATGATGACAAACAAGCAAGGTGTTGAAGTTTGGGGAAAAAAAGTTTTAGGAAAATTAAAAATGCAGATAAAGCATTTACAAGATGATCTTAATAAGTTGATAGAATGGTCTGGAAGGGGAAATGCTGTTTAATTTTGGAAAGTGTAAAGGTTCCACAGGGCATGGGAAGAAAACCAAAAAATACAAATGGTGATACTGTTTTCTACCTTAAAGAAAAAGGGCTTAGGGTTAACTATTAGGCGCAAATATCAGACAGTTGGAATTGCACAGCAAGGGGAAAACCCAAAATTTTTGGATTAATTAGGGGAAATATAGTGACAAAGAAAAAGAAATAATATTTCCTGAATAAAAAAATATTAGGCCTCATTATAAACAGCATGGAGGCCATATCCAAAAAGGAAATTTATATGCTAGAAAAAGTACAAAAAAGAAAAAAATGATACCAAAAATCAGGGAAAATTATTTTGAAATCGTCAAAAAATGTGGCTTAACAACACTAAAACAAAATTAAGTCAGAGGTTTTAAAAATTTAATATGAAAAAATTTTACGAAATATTTTTTTTTCAGTCAAGGAAGAGAAAGGGCTAGAGGACATGGAGTTACATTAGCAAGAAGCGTGTAGATAGATTTAGAATTTTTTTTTTTCACAAAGAACAGTAAACGAAGGAAAAGATTATCAGCTGAAATTTTAGGTCTACGTGTTAATTTTTAAAAAAATAAAAAATATACCTAAGAAGGGCGGGGTATACTTAGATTAGATTGGTTGGACTCTCGATAAGCCAAATGGCTTCCTAGTCCACCTGCCATCTAGAGTTGAATCTCTAGGTGGCAATTTTGTTAAATCTTGTTAAATCCCATGTCCTGTGTGGAGGCACTTACCCTTCCAAAGGCTAAACAACATTTGCCTGTTCTCAGACCATATAAAAATCATTTTGTAAATGCTGTCTATCTGCATCACTTTAAAATGTTTCTAAACACTTTTGTATCGTCCGTAAACTTCAACATCTTGCTTGTTATATCATTATCGAAATCACTGATATATATTAACTATACAACAGGACCCAATAATGATCCATGTGGTACTCCACTCAAAACCGATTTCCAGTTTGAAACCTCCCCATCAACTACTGCTCTCTATCGTCAATCAATAAGCCATATTTCTCTCCAGTTAGTCATACCAGTTCTTACGCCAAGGGTCTTCAGTTTAAGTAGCAATCTTTGATGTGGCATTTTGTGGAAAGCTTTAAAAATATAATCTGGTGATCCCTCGTATACCCACTTTGTGACATCTCCCAAAAACATAATATGTATGACCTTGCTTTGAGAAACCCATGTTGAAATGTGTTTATCAAGTTATTTTTAACAAGAAAATCAACCAAGTGATCTTTAAGTAGTCTTTCTAATAGTTTGCAAATCACCGATGTTAAATTCACTGGCCTATTCTACCTTTCCTAAACATTACATATCCTGTTATTCCTAATTTAGCATATGATATATCGGGGGTGGCTCAATATTCAGTTATACCTATTATGTGAGGGTCAATATCTTCTACCATAATGTTTAGTACATTTCTTTTCTTTACAATACTCCTAATAATGAAGTTATATCTTTTCACAAATGATTATATTCCCTACACTGAATGTTAAAGGTTTAACCTTAAATGGTACATTACATGCAACTGTTTATGTTATATTGTGCATTATGTGCAAAATGAATATACGCCAAACTGAAAAGATTATATTGTTCGATTCGTAGATCAGCAACCGAGATAATTGCCACCATCTTTTGTTATCATTTGCCAAAGCTTCCGGTTTGAGTAGCTCCTATCTTACTTACTTTACTTTACCGATGGGACCAAAAATTAAGACAATGTTTCTCCGCCGTATTTGGTGAAACCTTCTTAGCCGGTACTGGCATCACTCTCACATTCCTCATGGTTTTGGGGCGTGTCGACGTTTAAAGCCAAATACCCACTCTAGAAGTGGATACGTCGTTTAAAATGTTTTTATTACCAAACACCGCCTACTGCTTGCAGGTCGTTGATGTGTGAACAGAGTACGGGACCACAACCGATGATCAACGTCTCTCTCGCCTTGTATCTCAAATAGTGTTGTATCAGCCATTTGCAGAACACATTATATCAGCTTCTAGAATGGTATTAAATCTTATGAAATATTGGGACACTCTTACTACCAGTCGAAGCCCTGCTTACCCATGCTCGGCCGGACACGGACCAGGGTCTCGCGAAACGAACGTTATTTGTGTGATTTGGAAATAAAAACGTGATGTTTGTCAAGACAATCTCATGTATACCGCATACGTATAGGATTGAAGATAATATGCTAAGTGTTTTTATTGCACTACGTCAAAGATATTGGCGCAGCTGCTTAGATAAAAATGATCTTTTCAATCACACTTTAATAATAGTTCAGTCAATATTACACACATACACACGCACACACACACTCACACACCAAACAAGCACATTCAATATAATCGTATGTTAGTTATGTGACTAACATATAACAAACATGTTAAATTTTAACATATGAAACATATTGCAAACTTAACAAGTCACATTATACCGAAAACATATGAATGTAATCTAAACACTTGTAACAACTCTGCTGATTTGTTATTTGTTGTGGTTACTCTCCGGTAGTCTCATGTATTCTAGACTACGCTACACCAATACGTTATACTGCTGTTTTCCTCCACACCAAATCTGTATGAGCTTGAACAAAGCAGAGATATTTCAATGTTAGTACGTAAATTACGGTTATCGTAAGCTGTTCCTCATTATTCACTTAAATATGTATACAACCATATTGGCGTTGACCATACAGCTAAGTGTGAACCCAGCAAACCTAGTCTATATTTATGAAATAACAAATTTATTTTGTGATATCGGTAGCTTGAAAATAAACGTGTAATGCTGATGCACTTAACATTAAAAGCAATTGCTTTACATAAATGCAACGTTTCATAAATTCAAAAATGAATAAACATATGGTTTTAATAATGAAAGATGTCTATAGTGCGTGTGTGATGTCGACTACTTCCCGCAAAACATATGTATGTAATTATTAAACGGGTATTTGTTTGTCTTTTGTTCCGGTAGCCTAATCCAGATCATAATACTGTATATATCAGCATTACATTTGATACGTTTTTTTATAACTTCCCATTTGTTCATGATTTCGCCGACACATTTACATGTTGTTGTGCTAAACGAGTTATGATGTAGGCCCTACCAGTGGTAGACCTACGTAAACTAAAACATTTTCGCAACATACGATATATCAAAAATCATAGTCTATATGAGTAAACACAATGTTGACATTTTATGCATCAATGAAAAGAAAAATTATTATGCAGTTATTTATTATAGACATTTCTCAGATGCTACGTTTTCTTCCGTCGCAATGGTTCTTCATTGGGTCGGCCTGGACTGCAGGAGTTGTCGCCACTTGTCCGGGTTTTCCTTTTAGTCCCATCAACTCCTGTCTTTCGTCACGTTGTCTATCAATCTTTCTGCTGGTCTCCTGTTTATCTGCAGCTCTCATGTAATCCACTTTCTCTTTTCTTTGAGCTATTCATCTGTAATTGTCCTATCCGTCTAAGTAGTATAGTAACCAAAGGTGGTCTACGAGCTAGACATGTGTGCTGATCGTGATATTGACAAATGTATCCGGCATTCACATGAAGATAGAAATGTATAACATTGCGCATGTGTAGTGTTTTTCTATGACCTATTCCCAGAAAATGCAACATGAACCTCAACTTTGACCTTTGGCATTTGATCTTGCACTTGCTCCTCCCCCCGCTCGCCAGGTGCCCAATAACACACCTCTTCTTCCGCAACGCGCCCGCCAGAAGCCCAACATCCATACCTCTTGCTCCGCGCCACGCCTGCTAAGGACACAACTTGACCGTTGATATAATTCTAAAATAAGACGAATGTTGGGAGTTCATGATTTATGAAGGGGGCACTGTATGACCTGTAACCTTTTGACCTAGTTTTAAAATAAGATACACGGATTTTGTCAGTATTAGTTCACCTCCTGTTTCATACTCCCCATCCATTTGCCTCCTCATCTTTACCTACTATGCTATTCTTCTACCTTATTAACATGGAATGGTACACGTGTTCTGCACTATCTGCCCATGAAGATACCTTTTGCTTCCGACATTGTCTACTTTACAGCGAGTCATCATCGATGCTCAGTGTGTGTGTGTGTGTGTGTGTGTGTGTGTGTGTGTGTGTGTGTGTTGTTTTGTGTGTGTGTTTGTCTGTGTGTGCGTGCGTGCGCGCGTGTATGTGCGTGCGTGTGTGTGTGTTGAGTAACATAGTCAAGAACTTTGTATAATTTATGAAAATATAATATATATGTATATATATATATATACATATTATTTATTCATTTCATCCAAATAATTAACTCCCACTTATGGCATCATCAGGTTTTTAACAGAAAAAATAAAGTAATAACCATAATCTAATAAATCTGAATGCATATTTCATTAAAATGGATTTGTGTCACTCCGGAATGCACTATCTCTAGTCTAGCCATACACTTGTGTCGTTTCACCAGGGCTAGTTAATGCATTCGTAATACATTATTATGGCAAATTATTATGTTCTAACGAGTAAAGTTCATGCTCTGTTTAATTTGTTCATGTAATAAAAATAATAAACTAAAATAAAACTCATTTTTTAAAATAAATAAACAAACTGCCAAATTCACAAACTGACAATTGTTTATAATTGCAAGGCCAAATACAATATAATGTAACGTATTTTACCCGCCTAACAGATTTAATGGCATTGAATTGTCGATGTTAGCGGAAACAAATACAAATGCGTATGTTTGTAAGATGTGTGATTGAATTCGGAGCGACAAAACTAATGTGAACTATTCAGTTGTAATAAATCCAATACTGGTATCCGCAAAGATGAAGCCGATGATTGCCTGTGCCTGTGTTCCAAGACAAAGACCAAGACCAAGACCAAGACCATATGACCAAGACCAAGACCAAGACCAAGACCAAGACCAAGACCAAGACCAAGACCAGACCAAGACCAAGACCAAGACCAAGACCAAGACCAAGACCAAGACCAAGACCAAGACCAAGACCAAGACCAAGACCAAGACCAAGACCAAGACCAAGACCAAGACCAAGACCAAGACCAAGACCAAGACCAAGACCAAGACCAAGACCAAGACCAAGACCAAGACCAAGACCAGACAAGACCAAGACCAAGACCAAGACCAAGACCAAGACCAAGACCAAGACCAAGACCAAGACCAAGACCAAGACCATGACCAAGAGCATGACCATGACCATGACCATGACCATATGACCAAGACCATGTGATCGGTGAGCTGCAAAAAACCCGGGGCAGGGCCGTTTATACAGAATCTGAGGTGGATGAAATGGATACAGTTGTTGCGTTATGTCATGTTATGTAAACTATTCAGTTGTCAATCCAGTATCTTCTGCAAAGATCGCGATTGACTGTGCAGGCCAGTAGGTAGGAATATCAACAACAAATTAGAATATGTTATATCATCATTTACATTTTTTAATCTTCAATATTTACGGAGAAATTCAATTTTGTTTTCTTAAAATTGCTGCATTTTTGTCTATTATATTGTGGTCTATTTCTTGTGCACAGGCTTCATAACATAGGCGTAAATGCGTTCAAACGGAATAGCGAATACCCGCCGTGGCATAGGCAATTAGGCTCAACATTCGATCGAACGTTCCACGACGTTCCATCGCCTGTAAATGTACATTTTATATATTATTCCTACTCATTGACGGACATGTTATATATTATATCAATAGTAAGGCCATGTAAGTCTTTCGCTTGAAAACGAGGTTGGGGCACTTGGGTTGGGGGCAGCAAATCCATATTTAAATACCATTCACGTCATTGTTAACATAGGATTTTGTTTTATTTTTGATTGTAATAATCGGACTGTTCCCAAATAATGTTTTATAGTTATATTGTCCGAAGGATAATTACAAGCAGAAGCAGTGGAACATTATGCCGGTAACAATGATCTTGGAAATTATGCATTTTAATAAATTATTATGGTGGTTGCCATTACAACCCCGGCAAATACTTGTGTTTGGCGATCTTAACTAATAATGAAGAATGCCACCTTTCACACAGTACAACCTGTTTTGGGGCAAACTTCATAGTTATGTGCATTTAGACATCTTGTCAGATGTAAGTGCTTATCGAACTGCTGTAAAACCTCAACGTACAACAATATAAAATTCAAATCCCGTAAAAGACACACGGGTTAAAATCGTACATGCTATATGCACTACGTAAATCGCTATATATTTATGACAATGTGGTAAACTCAATATTAAATCGGACACTTTACGATAAGAAACACAAGATATTTATGACCTGATTTTCCTAGTATACATCAGTCTGAAGGTACAACTGTCATCCGACGTTAGAATATTATTCTTGTGTCCAGTCCCCAAATCAGCTTCAGTAGCGCGGAGTCTCGTCATGTATCGTGACCCACTTACAGACGTCGCCTTTACGTTACGTTTCTGGAAGCGTTGCAGGAGAGTATTCTTAATGATAATATAGAGGTACGTTTTGTCGCAAACAACTGTGTAGCTCAGATTATAATATTCTTAATTTGACACACATGCATACGCGCACACACGCACATACGCACACATACACCCTAACGCGCACACTTCACCAGTTCCGGTGGGCTTGATTGAGCTTGACAATGTCAATGACAAAGAGTACGGTCATCCATACGACCATATCGCGGTTCAAATCAACGTGTAACGAATATGCTCTCAGGACATTTATCGATTAGCTGAAAACATAGTAATCTCATCCCTGCACCCGAAATTTGAATCATGTATCGTAACAAGTGCGAGTGTACATTAGTTTTAATGATACAGTTCTCACAAACTCGAGAAAACAACCGGAACGGTTTACAAGAGGCTGTATCTACGTAGCTTTCACGCTATGTGATTGATCAGAGGTGATATAATGAAGTTGGTTTAGACTTCGGATCATGTCCTCGTAACCCTTTCAAATGATGCGTTGTGGGGTCTAAGGAGGCCACCCGTTGTTGTGGTTTGTGTTTTATCGAATGTGCTATAATTGTATTCAGAAGTAAATTGCGTGGATACAATGCAAAGCAGCCAACTATACCTGGAGAGGGGGCACCGTAACACCGCCACCTTGTGAGTGAGCTTCTATTGCATAAGGACAACTTCAATACATTAATTGTAGTATTTTAAAATTAGAATGCCAAGATATGATGCTAAAATGAGGCAACTGAAACGCATTTATTTACAAAAGGCCGATATCGCACCGTAGAATGTTTCTTAACATTGACATGCGTAAGCACCATTCGCGCGAATGTCACACATTGTCGCACGCACACATACACCCACTCAATACAGTTTTTATTTATTTGCTATTACACCAAGCAGAACGCACTACCACTGGAAACAGTACGCTAAGGAACCAGCATGCAAAGGCAACCGCCAGCCAGGCGCTTTGCTCTACTATAACTCACGAATACACATTTGCTTTATCTTCCTTCTGAAACAAGTGCAAGATCATTCGTAGTTTTGAGACCTATGATTGTCGCAATCACACGCTCATTGGTTCGCAGAATTGTATCTAGGTAGTGACGGAGACCGGTTTCATTTTAAGGCAATGTCATGGAACCAATAGTATACGACACAGTGATGAATGCAACAGTAGTTGTCATTGGCCGTGCCTTGATCATGAGCGCTATGTTTCAAACTTCAATGCATGAGGCGCGGGTAGTGTAGTGGGTAACGAATCCGACTGTCACGCCGGCGGCCCGGGTTTGATACCCAGACGCAGCAAGCCTGTTATATTTGGTATAAAAACAAATAGACCGAGACTGATATTGTTGAACTGTGCGGCTGGTGGTGCAATGCTATGCGTCACGCATATTGCCAAACCTCATAAATAAAACGTACCCGAATGTCGCACAGTCCACTATAACATTATACAACGGTAGGCCTATGTGTGTAGCTAAGGGATAACTACGCTACGCAGTTCAGACCTCGGAGGAAACTAGAAGAAGACGGAAGAAAGCTGTACCACATTACTTTTAGATCAACGATGTCGCCATCTTGAAATCTGTCGTCGCCAGAAACAAAGATGGCGCGTCTACCGTATTGTCGTGACGTCACAATAGGTGTGTCGTCTTCCGGTTGGCGCCATTACTAGACCGCGCAGCCGAACAATGACAAGAGATGCCATGCAGTTTCCTTAGAGTACTCTCCAAAGCGATTGATGCCTTTGATGCCAATTGGGTAAAGGAATGCGGGCATGGTTAAGAACTGAGCCGACTGATATCAACATCTTTAGTCACCGTACGTATGGGCCACAGTAATGAAGATGGCGACGCGGGACAACCATTTGACAGTGCGTTAAGCCTTGTTTTTATCGAGTACAGCCCCTTCGTTCAGTTACAATGTATTGATGTTGTTGAGAATTTAAGCCGATAATCAGGATAACCAAAGATAGTTTTGCACAGATATTGTGTATCATAACAAGTGCGACTGGACATTAGTTTTAATGATACAGTTCTCACAAACTCGAGAAAACAACCGGAACGGTTTAGCAAGAGGCTGGATCTACGTAGCTTTCACGCTATGTGATTGATCAGAGGTGATATAATGAAGTTGGTTTAGACTTCGGATCATGTCCTCGCTATCCTTCCAGATGGTGCATTTTGGGGCCTAAGGAGGTCTCGCATTGTAATTTGTTTTGTTTTATCGAATGTGCTATAATTGTATTCAGAAGTAAATTGCGTGGATACAATGCAAAGCAGCCAACTATACCTGGAGAGGGGGCACCGTAACACCGCCACCTTGTGAGTGAGCTTCTGTTGCACTAGGGCAACTTCGATACATTAATTGTAGTATTTCAAAATAAGAATGTCAAGATGTGATGCTAAAATTAGGATATTGAAACGCATGTAATTTTAAAGGAGCACGATATCGCACCATGAAATGTATCTTAACATTGACATGCGTAAGCAACATTCGCGCGACTGTCACACACATTGTCGCACGCACACATACACACACAATACAGTTATCTTTATTTGCTATTACACCAAGCATAACGCACTACCACTCGAAACAGTATGCTAAGGAACCAGCATGCAAAGGCAACCGTCAGCCAGGCACATTGCTCTGCTATAACATAACTCACGAATACACATTTGATTTCTCTTCCTTCTGAAACATGTGCAAGATCACTCGATGTTTTGAGACAAATATTTATCGCAATCACACGCTGTTCGGTTCCCAGAATTATATCTAAGTAGTCACGGAGATCGGTTTAATTTTGGGATGAATGCAACGGGAGAGGTCATTGGCCGTGCCATGATCATGAGCGCTATGCCGAGAAACTGGTAACGTTAATAGCTGCACATAACAGTCATTGTGAACTGTCATACGAAAAATAAACGTTCTTTCAAACTAGGCAGGAAACTAATGTGAGTGCACGTTACACTTCCCTCGCGTCGAGTTTTGAGGGCTGTTTTAGTCGGGCACACTTCGGAGTAAAATTGGGAAACTTGAAACCAAACACCAGACATTTGGCAAGTTCAACATGAAAAATAAACCACAAAGGAACTAAAAAGCAAAGGTCATAGTATAATGTTTTGATTTAACAAGATTTATCAAGATTGCCACCTAGAGATTCAACTCTAGATGGCAGGTGGACTAGGAAGCCATTTGGCTTATCGAGAGTCCAACCTATCTATCTAAGTATACCCCGCCCGTCTTAGGTATATGTCGATTTTATTTTTAAATATATTAACACTACTAGCACCAACACAATCAGCTGATAATCTGTTCCATTCGTTTACTGTTCTTTGTGAAAATGAAAATTTTCTAATATCTAGTCTACACTGCTTCTTTGCTAATGTAACTCCATGTCCTCTAGTCCTTCTCTCTTCCTTGACTGTGAAAAAAATATTTCTGTCAATATTTTCATATCCATTCAATATTTTAAACACCTCAATCTGATCTCCTCTCAATCTTCTGGTTTCTAGTGTTGTTAAACCACATTCTTTTAGACGCATTTCATAACTAATATTCCTGAGTTTTGGTATCACTTTGGTTGCTCTCCTTTGTACTCTTTCTAGCATATCAATATCCTTCTTGCCATATGGCCTCCATGAATGTATACAATATTCTAAGTGAGGCCTAACTATTGTATTATTAGTTCTTTTTCTTTGTACACTATATTTCGCCTAATTAATCCAAGAATTTGGTTTCCCTTCGCTGCTGCAATTCCACACTGCTCTGATACCTTCATGTCAGCACTAATAGTTAACCCTAAGTCCTTTACCTTTAAGGTAGTATTTAGTACAGTATCACCCATTGTATATTGTGCATCTTCATTCCCATGTCCTATGTGATGGCACTTACACTTTCCAAAATTAAACAGCATTTGCCACTTCTCAGACCATTCTATCAACTTATTAAGATCATCTTGTAAATGCTGTCTATCTGCATTACTTTTAATTTTCCTAAACACTTTTGTGTCGTCCGCAAACTTCAACACCTTGCTTGTTATGTCATCATCCAAATCATTTATATATATATTAAGAATAAAATAGGTCCCAGTACTGATCCCTGCGGTACTCCACTCAAAACCGCTTTCCAGTTTGAAACCTCCCCATCAACTACTACTCTTTGTCTTCTATCAATAAGCCATTTTTCTATCCAGTTGATCATTCCATTTCCTATGCCATGGGCCTTTAGTTTAAGTAGTAGTCTTAGGTGTGGCACTTTGTCAAAGGCTTTTTTTTAAATCTAAAATCTACTGGTGATCCCTCATCTAGCCACTTTGTGACATCTTCCAAAAAACATAACATATTTGTTAAGCATGATCTCGCTTTTAAAAACCCATGTTGAGATGGGTTTATCAATTTATTTTTAACAAGAAAATCAACCAGGTGATCTTTAATTAGTCTTTCTAATAGTTTGCAAATCACCGATGCTAAACTCACTGGTCTATAGTTCTCTGACTTGTTTCTCGAACCTTTTTTAAATAATGGTATAATGTTTGCTTCTTTCCATTCTAACGGAACTATTCCCTCCTCTAATGACAAATTGAACACTGTTGCAAGCGGTATGCTGATTTGTTCTACAATTTCCAATAGTAATTTGGGAGGAATCCCATCCACTCCAGGTGATATATTATCCTTCATATCTCTTATTTTCATAGCTACCATTGTTGGGGTTACAATTAGTTGTCCTAAATAGTCAAACTCTCTCCCTTCGAACTTAGTCTCAAGTACTGGTAATATACTAATATCTTCCCTGGTAAACACCAAACTAAAGTACTCATTTAGGTTTTCTGCCATTAAGAATTCCTCTGTTATTATGTTTCCATCACTACCTTCTAGAGGACCGACCTTATCCTGAACTTTCTGTTTACTTCGAACATACGCATAACAACTCTTGCTGTCATGTTTTATATTAAAAGCAATTTTTTGTTCGTAGCTTCTCTTTGAATTTCTAATTTCAGCTGTAGCTTGATTAAATGCTTCTTTATAAATGCTATAGTCTTCTTCACTTCCAGTATGTCTATATGTCTTCCACATCATTTGCTTATACTTGATTTTTCTAATGGCTTCCTTCGATAAGTGTTTCTTCTTTGACCGTTTCCCCTGTTTTTTCAAGGGGACAAATTTGTCAACGACGGAGTCAATTTTACTCTTTAAAATATTCCAGCATTCTGTTGCTGTCTTATTCTTCAGTGTGTTATTCCAGTCTATCTTTGCTAAATATTCCCTCATGTCCTTATATCTTTCTTTGTGAATTTTTTCCTGTACCTTATTTTTCTATTCCGTTCTCCCTTTACTTTGATGATAAAATGTATCTGGTTGTGATCACTACACCCCAGTGGCTCACATATCTTGACATTATCAACAAATTCCTTCTGTGAGCTCAATACTATGTCTAACACGTTCTCGCCCCTGGTTGCTTCTAACACATGTTGAGAAAGGAAACTATCTTGTACTAAATTAAAAACTCTTGATCCTCTCTCCCGGTACTCTGTAGAGATGTCCATGGTTAAAATCCCCCAAAATAATACAGTCCCGTTTACTCACTTCTTTGATAGCGTTATGTATTTTTTCATTCTCATCCATGCTTATGTTTGGACTCCGATACACTAACCCAACAGTTAAAGTTGAGTTCCCTGTAACTAGGTTACACCAGACAGCTTCTTCACATTCTGCTTCTTTTTCTAATTTTATTTCATAAGCTTGGATGGATTCTTTAATATATAAAATAACTCCGCCTCCCCTTCTTCCTAATCTATCTTTCCTAAACATTACATACCCTGTCATTCCTAATTCGGCATCTGATATATCGGGTGTGGCCCAAGATTCAGTTATACCTATTATGTGAGGGTCAATATCTTCTACCATAATGTTTAGTTCATTTCTTTTGTTTACTATGCTCCTTGCATTTAAACAAACACATTTATAACCAAATTCCGTAGGGCTTTCCAGGCTGTTCTTTGCTGATGTCTTTTTGCTATCTTTATCTATGCCTCTAGTATTTGGCTTCTCTGTGTATCCCCCCTGCGAAACTAGTTTAAAAAGTTGCAACCTGTTCCATTATTCATCGATCGAAGAAGGTTCTCGGAGAACACTGCACAAATAGTGTTACTACACGTACGGTGACTAAAGACGTTGAAATCAGTAGGCTCAGTTCTTACTCATGCCCGCATTCCTATACCCCATTGGCGTAAAAGGCATCAATCCAACAGCGACGCTGTGGAGATTACTCTAAGGAAACTGAACGCCATTTCTTGCCAGCGTTCGGCTGCGCAACGTAGCAATGAAGCCAACCGGAAGCCGACAAACCTACAGTGACGTCACGATAATACGGTTGACGTGCCATCTTCGTTTCTGGCAACGTCAGATTTCAAGATGGCGATATCGTTGATCTAAAGAAATGGGGGTACCGCTTTCTTCCGTCTTCTTCTTCTACCTACTGTTCAATTATGGAATAGCGGACTGTGCAACATTCGGGTACATTTTATGTAAGAGAAATGACAATGTGCGTGTCGCATAGCATTGCACCACCAGCCGCACAGTTGAACAATATCAGTCTCTGTCTGTTAGTTTTTAAACCAAATATAATAGGCTTCCTGCGTCTGGATATTAAACCCGGGCCGTCGGCGTGACAGTCGTATGCGCTAACCACTACATTACCCGCGCCCCATGTATTGAAGGCATTGAGCTAAATAAATTGTACGCACTACAAAGATGATTACATTACAAAATAAATCACGATCTGAAAGAACGTTTCTATCGCCTCGCCTTGCCTTATTAATTTCGAGGTGTTTTTTATTTGACCTTTCAAGATCGCAGAGAGTAGAGTGCCAACACTTTGGACGGAACTTCTGTCGTCGGTTAAAGTATTACGAAGCTCAGCAGTACAAGTACTAATTTTAAGTTTAGATACTGGCCACACTTCTATTTTAACAGGCCTAGGTGGAAAGCTTGAGAAATTGAAAACTAATCGAAGAGTGGTATGCATCATGTACATTGAGTTGTACATGAGGATAAGAATATGAATTATGTGCAATTTCCGACGAGAATGCAGTACTTGTGTAGAACGCGAGTAGTAGTTTCTATGTTTCAAACTTCAATACATGAGGCGCGGGTAATGTAGTGGTTAGCGCATACGACTGTCACGCCGAAGGCCCGGGTTTAACATTGAAATGCGTAAGCACCATTCCCGCGAATGTCACACACATTCTTGCACGCACACATACACGCATTCAGTACAGTTATATTTCTTTGCTATTACCGGTTGACATGTCAGCGCATGCGCGATATATGTAAAATCATCAATGTGCAGCGAAAAGACAAAGCATTTATGGTATAAATATTACGGATTGTTCGTTGGGATGAATATACCCTCCCAGCAAAGTTATTTGTCGCAAATTAGCACGAGGCAAACAAGTTCTGAGGCATATTTTTATAGCAAGCGTAAATCACGTGACAGTAGTGCGCCATAATCCGTGACAGTGATGTATAAAAAACGTAATATTTTATTGCGTTGAACGACATTTTAAGAAACTATTCACAGTAATCATCACAGGTAAGTTAACGAACAGCTCGTGGCATTTATGCCGAAAATGCTTTGTTGTTTCGCTGGACATTGGTGACTTTACATTTATTGCGCATGTGCAGAAACGTCAACCGGAACGTTTTTAACGCCCGGAAAAATGTAAGCGCGACAACGCACTACCACTGGAATCAGTATGCTAAGGAACCAGCATGCAAAGGCAACCGTCAGCCAGGCGCTTTGCTCTACTACAACTCACGAATACATATTTGATTTATCTTCCTTCTGAAACAAGTGCAAGATCATTCGATGCTTTGAGACAAATATTTGTCACAATCACACGCCCTTCGGTTCCCAGAATTGTATCTAGGTAGTGACGGAGACCGGCTTAATTTTGAGGCAATGCCATGGAACCAATAGTATACGACACAGAGATGAATGCAACAGGAAAGGTCATTGGCCGTGCCATGATCATGAGCGCTATGCCGAGAAAGTGGTAACGTTAAAAGATGCACATAACAGTCATTGTGAACTGCCATACGAAAAACAAAAGTTCTTTCAGACTACACAGGAATCTAACGAGAGTGCACGTTAGACTTCTCTCGCGTCGAGTTTTGAGGGCTGTTTTAGTCAGGCACACTTCGGAGTACAATTGGAAAACCTGAAACCAAACAGCAGACATTTGACAAGTTCAGTATGAAAAGGAAACCACAAAGGAACTAACAAGCAATGGTCATACTATAATCGTTGGGATTGAGCTAATTAAATTGTACGCACGACAAATGTGAATTTCAGAGTAAATTATGATGTGAAAAAACGTCTTGTATCACCTCGCCTTGCCTTACACATTTCGATGTGTTTTTATTTGACATTTCAAGATCGCAGAGAGTAGAGTGCCAACAGTTTGAACGGAACTTCTTCCATTGATTATAGTACTATGAAAGTCAGTAGTACTAATTGTTTAAGTTTAGATACTGGCCAAACTTCTAGGTTCATAGGCCAAGGGGGGAAGCTTGAGAAATAGAAAAATAACCGAAGAGCGGTGTGCTCCATGAACACTGAGTTGTGCATGAGGATGACAATATGAATGTTGTGTAATTTCCGACTTGAATTCGGTACTTGTGTAGATTGGAACCCCACCTCAATTGTTCCTTCGTTTAAATACACGAGGAGCGGGTAGTGTAGTGGTTAGCGCATCCGACTGTCACGCCGGCGGCCCGGGTTTAACATGCCTCGTACATAAAACGTACCCGAATGTCGCACAGGCCGCTATATTATTATACAACGGTAGGCTTAGTTGTGTACC
This sequence comes from Ridgeia piscesae, assembly GCA_025642075.2. NCBI lineage: Eukaryota > Metazoa > Annelida > Polychaeta > Sabellida > Siboglinidae > Ridgeia > Ridgeia piscesae. The sequence goes on along the minus strand of JAODUO010000652.1, from coordinate 69,613 downwards.
TAAGGGATAAACACGCTAGCGCAAGTTCAGAAGAAGAAGAAGATGGAAGAAAGCGGTACCCCCGACGATATCGGCATCTTGAAATCTGAATTCGCCAGAAACGAAGATGGCGTCAGATTCGTTCATGTTGACTAAGTGGCTACTAAGCCTAAGTGACAGTAAACTAGTTCAATATTTTCGGACGCTAAATGTTAGCGTGTTATGAAGTGTAGGTCGTTGTAATTTATTTTCGGTAACCATGGTCGGTAGGGGAGTAAAGTCCTTTCGCTGTTGAAGCACTGGGAAATCACAAATCCTCATCACCGCCAGAGTTGGAGTTTCTGTGGCCGGCTTGGGGATTCATTCCTTCGACTTACCCGCCGTTTCGAAATGTCAGTCACTTTAGCCAGATATATTGTATATCTATTCTAAATGACTGGTGGATTTCTGACGGTATCTTTTTCGTCATTCGATGTATAACTTTGTTAAGTAACAAAAGTGAAATATATTGAAGAAGTGGTGTAGTGGTTGTTTCGAGGTGTTGTGCAGTTTATCGAAGCGTGGGTAGAACTACAGATAATTGACACGAACGTAATGATCAATACCAAAATGGACCGTGACAGGCATTATACAGGTATAGATCTTTGTGCAACCGGAATAAAATTTTGCTAAGATTCGCCCCGTTGAAACGTATGTGCGGACTACGCAGCGTCATAGTTCACCGTGAATCCTCGTCCATTCGTTACACTCAACACCACGAAATCCGAGAAAACACTAGGTCGGGTTGTAAATTAACATTTCGGGGACGGGTGAGAAAACCATCGGATCAATCGAATTAAAAGAACAACCACTGCAGTTGTTTCGGACTAGTGCTATGACGATAAATGCTGGACAGAATAATGAACACGATTTCTTTCTCTATGTATAGATATATTTTAACGGATATGCATGCCTTTGAGAGGATCGAGGGTAAGGCGACATTAAGGTGCGATTACCCGACGAATGAGTTCCCGAAAGCAACAGCATTAGGAAGATTGTTTGAACGTGTGTTGTGTTGTATTGCGTGAATAGAAGTGACGTTTGTGTGCAGCAAGTGCTGGTTAGTGTAGACTGGGATGTACTTTCCGTATGAATCGGATGTCCAAAGTGAGATAGTGATTGAGTTGACTTTATTTGGGTATGAACTAAACAGAAATCTTAGGTTACACATTTTTAGACACCTGTAAGGCCCACAATCCAAGTTGGCCGTCGTCACTCTTGGAAAATACAGAAAATGGCATATCTCTGGAACTACTTGAACACCTTCAATGATGTCATATTCTATTATGGGTGTTTCAATCATGGCTGATCATCTGGATTATGTTTCAAGTCGATAGGAGGTCAAGGTCATGCAAGAATATCAAGGTAAAGCTAATTTTTGACTGATTTCAAGTCGAAAGTCATGCAGTAAGGTCAAAACAAAGATCAACGTATGATGAACATTCAATAAAATAAAATTATAACAATTAGTTCATGTTACAATTTGTTTAATTACAACATAGTATTAGAATACAGACGTAAAAACACCAAGGAGGCACATGTATAAATATATATATATATATATAAGTTCAGAAGTTCAGGTTCAAGGTCAACATCTGAATACAAATAAGCAAATAGAAGTAATTACCAATAATGAACGTGTGAGGCACATTACAAATATCTTATTAGTATTCGTTTGTTTATTACTAACACAATACCAGTCAACACCGGTGATTGGGTATGGGTTCTGCATAAATTAAACAGTTTAGTATGATATTAAAAAGAAGTGTAAATGGACTGATGTAGTAGATTAGACTAGATTAGGGGCAAGACACCCCGATTTAGTATATGATATACCTAAAAATTCATGTACTACCATGCAGCATTTTAAATTAACCCGACATTTCGTGGAATATCAGGCCTCGATGTTACGATTGTTTTGAAAAGTTACAGGCCCTTAACAAGGTTAATGTGTATTTTTGCAGGTAAAACGCAGATATTCTTATGAAAACAAAACTTCACAAGTCCACATTTGATTGCACTGAGCGGCATCATGCAGAGTTGTGAAGATCGTCTGTGCATATTGGTTTGACGAAATTAAGATAACACATATAATATGAGGTAATGCGAAGTTTTTTTTTTTTGTGGTGACACTGTGTTATAATGGAAATTCTGAGGCGTCATTACGACAATAATTTAAATCCGTATTTTTTCTCCTAATTGCACTGCTTGACCATGTATGCTACCAGTCGACATACAGTGTCATGCAACGTAACGACACACGTACCGGCAATCATGTGACATTTGGTGATACATGACGTGGATTGTCATGCTTCATCTGCCACAAGTTGTAATGTGATGTGTGCTGCGACAAGACGTTTGCTGTGACATCTGACGTCACTCGATGCCTGTTGTCACACCATGCCACGCCTGCCATTATGCACCTGTGCATATACATGGTATTTTCCATAATGCCAAGTGCTCCATGCCACAGGATATGTTGTCATATGACCTTTCCTGCAGGACGACATGTCAGGCGTCAGGACATACCAAAATTGTATATACATACGGGGTCAAATAATGTGTTTGTATTTGAAATTGTGTTTACTAATTGTGTATATTATTTATTGTTGTGCCTTCCATTCACATATATAATACACGAAGCCACAGAAGCATCTTAATACGTTTCTAAGTTATATGTCAAGGAAGAATAAAAACAACATATTTTATTATCTTGACACTGTGGGTACGTGCTCGCATACTACCAAAACTATATGAAGTATATATATCAAGATACAACAATGTAGGCACACAAGTATTTTATGTTTACTTTCATGCAGTTGGAACGTCATTAATGACTGTCTAACACCATGAAGTATTATCAATAATGTTTTCAATATCATTTATAATTATGCTTTATTTTATTTGTAATTTATATCATAACAAACATCAACAATGTGTTTTATAACATTTATAGTTATGCATTATTTTATTTGTAATTTATATTTTAACAAACATCTCATGATGAAATTCAAGTAGCACGAATACATTGATGTCGAGTGTTCCAAAACAATTCACCAATTATTAATAAAACTAAATTCCATAGAAGTTGTGTTGATATATTACAACATTCTTGTCGTTAATTAATCTAACATATGGCAAAAGATAAGTCCCGCAGCGTTGTCATGGCAGACCACAACTACAGATGTTACACATCACGGAATAGACAAATTATTAATGTAATTTTTTCAACAAAACAATTTTTTGAGAAATTTCCACCCATGTTTTCCATTATATATCTCCCCGCGAAGAAACGCCAGTCGGCGTGACCTATCTGCGAGTGCGTTGTTTGATATTTGTTGCTGCGCGTGCGTATTTATTAATAGCATTCGCCAAAAGTGGTCTGTATGTCGTAGGGGGATGTGGTGTAACGTTTGGTCGGTATTAGTTTACATTTGATACCTAAGGGTTAGGAAAAAAAGAAAGGGTTTCGGTTTTTTAACCAGTAGTCCTATCGCGGCGAAACCAACGCCATAGTGGAGAATTTCTCACTACTATGAACATATGCTAAAATAAGTTCTGTACATATAACAGTTTTCTGTCAATACAGTTTTGCCTTTGAAATATTTCCTGATTTTGGGACAGTTCAAAAATGTAAAGGATATACCCCTACTCCAAGTATTTCAACGTGAAATATTCAATTTTTTACCATATACTGTTCGTTTTACACTAACATTGTGTTTAACCATTCTAATAAGTTCTACGAGGAAGTTGTTAATGTCACTTGTGACACCCCACCTAACTGCCACTTTAGTAAGGAAGAACCACCTCTGGCATTTCACTGTCCAGTTGGTTCCAATCTCCGGTCCTCATTAAGCACACTGGATAAAGAGTCAAAGAATCGGTAATTCAAGATAGATGTGTTTGAACAGTTAGTGCCAAGGATTTTCATGAGTGGACATAGTCGTTGAATAACATCATATGAGTAGTTGTGATGAATGAATTTTGAGAAAACAGTTACACATTCTGATGCGACATTATTCTAGATGTTTGTACGCCTATCAACTTCAATTCTGATATTACATCTCTCTCTTTTTGTTGATCATTGGACAAAGTTATTTGCCACCAAAAAGAAGATCATCTTGGGCATGGCGACAGTTTGTCTTCTTTTGGTCTGTGTCATTGTGAGAGTAAGAATAACATTGACGACGCATTGTGCGTTTATGAGATGGTGTAACATATTCACTCGTTGGTTTATCAAATGCCTTCAAGGAAACATTTCTAAAGTACATGCCAACTTTGTTCCATCACAAGCAAGAATGTTTTGATTGGCCTAACCGGTGTCACATGTCTGCCGAAAGTCTATGCAAAAGTTGGCCAACCATGAAAACATCCAATCTGTGAATGTTTGCCTACTAATGAATGGTATTTTAGAAAAGCAGTAGTGGGAATTTACCACATAACAGAATACTGAAAGTAAAATCTGACTATTACTGATACTATTAATAAATTCCCTTGCAAATCCTTCACCAGCTGCTGTATGTGATGACAGGATGTGCAGGCCGTCCTGTTGTCCAGAATATGGCATACGGCATGATGGCTCCTTGATAGGGCAGTCTCGATCGAACACCTACACATACCAAAAGAAAAGGTTACTCTTTATTAATAAAACATGTCACATAATATGTATTTTTAATAATGATTTATCATCCAATTTTAACTATTATGTGTACATTTATGTAAAGCACCTGAGAGCATTTATATTGATTCGGGCGCTTTACAAATACATTGTTTTATTATTATTATGTTATGCATATTATTTGCATAGACACTGTATATGTAACGTCAATTGTATGGAGTATATATTTTCAAATTATTACAATGACAACATGGTTATAGTTAGTGGTGACCAATATCGATTATATTGTTGTGGGAGTGTTAAGTCATTGATAAGTAATTAATATAGCACTTAGGTTAACATGGACAATTTCATAGGCTACAGCTCATATGAGAAACAGCTAATCATTCATGCTTGATATTGTTAAATGAATAGTCACCATGAACTTGCATGGCTACGCCATTCTGAAGGTAAACCTTTGTCGGCTGCTGGTGTCTTTGTGTTAGAATTCCATGTGGGCAGCTATCACTACAATACTTCTGAAAACACATGTGTTGCTAGACTACACCTTCCATTGGTAGCACGCTTTCTCGATTCTGACCGTATGAATGGGAATGTAAATGTTTGACGTAGAGCTTAGTAAAATTGGCCTTATTTTGTCATCTATTGTAGATATGCAGTTACCCATTGGTATGCGCACGCAAATTGTAAGCTGTGCCCTGATTCGCATTTCCTAGCTAATCAAAATGCAGCCTACATTTGAAAGGACGCTGTTATTAAATCTTTGAAATAGTTACAGAAAACTACACGCATTTACATCTACTTACACCGCAAACTTGGCTGTGTCCAATTTTGGAAACAACTGGAAAGGTACCAGGTGTGCGTCTTTCTTTTTCATAAAATATCCATCCTCAAGACCAACATTTATAACAAAATGTAATTGTACAATTCAATAACAAATTAAAAAAGTTGCTCGGTGTCAATCTTTGCCATTTACTATGTTGCAATGCGCATGCTCCACCTTGTAATAATAATAAACATTTGAATGTGTGCCTATGTTTGTTGCGTTCATGGCCGGTGTAAATACAAATTTCTTAAATGATCATATAGGTAAAGGGTAACGCATTAATTAATGTAATTGAGTTAATAAAGGTAACTAACCCATCCCTGGTAATACAATGTACACAAACCTTCACTGTGCAGTCCAATTGCAAGTCGAGTGCTTATCCCCGCCTGAAGAACAGGATCATCCAATTGAAGGGGCATGTGTTTGCCAACGCTTTTGAAGTGCCATAGTCCTGTAGATGGGTTGAAATGCTGCAACCACAAATGTGATTTTTTTCAAACTAATTCTGGCTCGAGTGGTCTCAACTGCAAATACATGTTAGTGCATTATTAAAAAAGTTTTTATAGCACAGTATCCAGTCCTTAGGATTGCTCAAAGTGACTTACATTGTACTTCCCTGACAGATCTTATTTCGCAGTGACGATGGAATGTATTTCGAATGGGTCATGATGTCATTGTTTTCAACAATTGTTCCGGTGCTGAAGTACGCGTCATGTGGGATACTTGTTCTCACCTCATAGAAAATGGACCTTGGGTCCATATTCTATGGGCGTCTATTTTCTATGTGTCATAAAATATGGACGCCCCATAGAAAATGGAACCCAGGTTGTGTTGTTGATATAATATGTTCCTTGTGTAACTTAGAAACTGAGCCAGACCTGTGATTCCAATGGAGATGAAATTTAGCGTCTCTTACAAACTCTTAGTAGCTCGTGTGAGCACATTTGAAAGGGAGACTGGTCCATTCAAAGTTTCAAAACATGAACTGGTCTTACATGAAACATTAACACAATTATTTCCCCTATGTATTGTATTTTGTTGAGATGACAATACATGAATAAATGAGTAAATAGTACTCTTAGTTATAATTATTCAACCATCCCACAATATGGAACAATTCAGTCATTTCTGCAGTTAATTGGATACACAATTTTCATTGTCAAAGATGACTAACATTTTAATGGCAATGGCGGTTAAGATGTAAAAAAACAAAAGTGTTATCAATGATGTCCTTGACATTCTAGTTACAATCTACGAACAGCATTATACTATTTGACCAAATAGTTCAGCTTTTTAGAAGGGGCTCCACATTCTGTAAGGGAATTAGTACATTAGTACACAATAGCGTCCTCCTCCTGATAAAAAAAACACAATTAGTACACATGTCTACAATCTCAATCTCCTTCTGAATAAAAAGAATACAGTTAGTATTCATGTACACAATCTCTTTATCCTCCTGAAGAAAACAACAACATTAGTACACGTGTCTGGAGTCTCATTTTCCTTCTAAATAAAACATTATAATATTAGTACACCTGTCAGCAATCTGTTTCTCCTTCTGAACAAAAACCAATACAATTACTGCACATGTCAACAATCTCGTTTTCCTCCTGAAGAAAAACAATAAAATTAGTACACATGTCAACACTATATTTCTCCTTCTGAAAAAAAACAATACAATCAGTACACATGTCAACAATCTCATTCTCCTCCTGAAAAAACCCACAATTAAATTAGTACACATGTCAACAATCTCTTTCTCCTCCTGAAAAAAACCAATACAATCAGTACACATGTCAACAATCTCATTCTCCTCCTGAAAAAAAAATTAGTACACATGTCAACAATCTCATTCTCCTCCTGAAAAAAACCAATACAATCAGTACACATGTCAACAATCTCTTTCTCCTTCTGAAGAAAAACAATAACGTTACTACACATGTCAACAATCTCTTTCTTCTTCTGAAGAAAAACAATAAATTTAGTACACATGTCTAGAGTCTCATTCTCCTTCTGAAGAAAACCAATACAATTAGTACACATGTCTACAGTCTCTTTCTCCTCCTGAAAAAACACAATACAATTAGTACACATGTCAAGAATGTCATTCTCATTCTGAAGAAAAACAATAATATTAGTACACATTTCAACAATCTTTCTCCTTCTGAAGAAAAATAAATTAGTACAAACGTCTACAGTCTTATTCTCCTCCTGAAGAAAAACAATACAATTAGTACACATGTCAACAATCTCTTTCTCCTTCTGAAGAAAAAAATGTGTAAACATGTCAACAATCTCTTTCTCCTTCTGAAGAAAAACAATAACATTAGAACACCTGTCAACAATCTTTCTCCTGAAGAAAAACAAATTAGTACACATGTCTTTAGTCTCATTCTCCTCCTGAAGAAAAAACAATATAATTAGTACACATGTCTACAGCATCATTCTCCTCTTGAAGAAAAACAATAACATTAGTACACATGTCAACAATCTCATTCTCCTCCTGGACTAAAACAATTGAATTAGTACACATGTCAATAATCTCATTCTCCACCAGAAGAAAACCAATAAAATGTGTACACATGTCTACAAGCTCTTTCTCCTTCTGAAGAAAAACAATAAAATTAGCAAACATGTCAACAGTCTCATTTCCTAATTATATAAATACATTGAATATGTAAGATAAAATGTCTAATTAAAACACTCGCCGGCCAGTGATTGCAGTTCCAGCCGCTCTCAACACGAGTGTATGCATCAACCTGTCGCGTAGTATTGATAAGTATAAACCCATGATGGGGTTTGTAAAGAATATAAAATAGATGAAAAATAAATATATAAATACATACTATAATTGAAATGTAATAAAATAATATATTTGATACGTGGGAGAACGCTACGTATGTTGCACATTGGTTGCTCTCACGTGTAAGAGCCATACTCAAGTTACGCCACCTGGCGGATCATTTGTAAAATGGTCATGATTCAGGAATCAGAGCAAATGTTTTAAAAAGAAGACTAGTAAGTTTTATGTTACGCATTTTGTGAGAAAAAGATACTGTCAATGAAAACCTTAACATTGCATCATTGGTATGCTCATTTTATTCAATATTTCCACATGTAGCAATATATTGTGGGCCTAAATATCGCCTACAAAGAAGGAACCCGAAACTCATGACGGACGAGATGCAAATCACAGGTTAAATTGGAGAATTGTATTTAACACGAATCCTGATTGCTGTCATGGTGGGATTTATAACAACAACATTTGAAATAGGTTTGATTTCTGAACCGTCGTATGATGTATCCACGGGTTAAAATTAGCATTTATAGGTTTGAGGTCCTAACAGTATCAAGACTTTGGTCATTGGTATCAATCGACTGCCGACATCATTGTAAGAAGACCCTCGCCGTAAACAAGACTGTATTATCATTGTAGAGACTTTGGTCATTGGTATTGATCGACTGCCGACATCATTGTAAGAAGACCCTCTCCGTAAACAAGACTGTATTATCATTGTAGAGACTTTGGTCATTGGTATCAATCGACTGCCGACATCATTGTAAGAAGACCCTCTCCGTAAACAAGACTGTATTATCATTGTAGAGACTTTGGTCATTGGCATCAATCGACTGCCGACATCATTGTAAGAAGACCCTCTCCGTAAACAAGACTGTATTATCATTATAGAGACTTTGGTCATTGGTATTGATCGACTGCCGACATCATTGTAAGAAGACCCTCTCCGTAAACAAGACTGTATTATCATTGTAGAGACTTTGGTCATTGGTATTGATCGACTGCCGACATCATTGTAAGAAGACCCTCTCCGTAAACAAGACTGTATTATCATTGTAGAGACTTTGGTCATTGGTATCAATCGACTGCCGACATCATTGTAAGAAGACCCTCTCCGTAAACAAGACTGTATTATCATTGTAGAGACTTTGGTCATTGGCATCAATCGACTGCCGACATCATTGTAAGAAGACCCTCTCCGTAAACAAGACTGTATTATCATTGTAGAGACTTTGGTCATTGGTATTGATCGACTGCCGACATCATTGTAAGAAGACCCTCTCCGTAAACAAGACTGTATTATCATTGTAGAGACTTTGGTCATTGGCATCAATCGACTGCCGACATCATTGTAAGAAGACCCTCTCCGTAAACAAGACTGTATTATCATTGTAGAGACTTTGGTCATTGGTATTGATCGACTGCCGACATCATTGTAAGAAGACCCTCTCCGTAAACAAGACTGTATTATCATTGTAGAGACTTTGGTCATTGGTATTGATCGACTGCCGACATCATTGTAAGAAGACCCTCTCCGTAAACAAGACTGTATTATCATTGTAGAGACTTTGGTCATTGGTATTGATCGACTGCCGACATCATTGTAAGAAGACCCTCTCCGTAAACAAGACTGTATTATCATTGTAGAGACTTTGGTCATTGGTATTGATCGACTGCCGACATCATTGTAAGAAGACCCTCTCCGTAAACAAGACTGTATTATCATTGTAGAGACTTTGGTCATTGGCATCAATCGACTGCCGACATCATTGTAAGAAGACCCTCTCCGTAAACAAGACTGTATTATCATTGTAGAGACTTTGGTCATTGGTATTGATCGACTGCCGACATCATTGTAAGAAGACCCTCTCCGTAAACAAGACTGTATTATCATTGTAGAGACTTTGGTCATTGGCATCAATCGACTGCCGACATCATTGTAAGAAGACCCTCTCCGTAAACAAGACTGTATTATCATTGTAGAGACTTTGGTCATTGGTATTGATCGACTGCCGACATCATTGTAAGAAGACCCTCTCCGTAAACAAGACTGTATTATCATTGTAGAGACTTTGGTCATTGGTATCAATCGACTGCCGACATCATTGTAAGAAGACCCTCTCCGTAAACAAGACTGTATTATCATTGTAGAGACTTTGGTCATTGGCATCAATCGACTGCCGACATCATTGTAAGAAGACCCTCGCCGTAAACAAGACTGTATTATCATTGTAGAGACTTTGGTCATTGGTATCAATCGACTGCCGACATCATTGTAAGAAGACCCTCTCCGTAAACAAGACTGTATTATCATTGTAGAGACTTTGGTCATTGGCATCGATCGACTGCCGACATCATTGTAAGAAGACCCTCTCCGTAAACAAGACTGTATTATCATTGTAGAGACTTTGGTCATTGGTATCAATCGACTGCCGACATCATTGTAAGAAGACCCTCTCCGTAAACAAGACTGTATTATCATTGTAGAGACTTTGGTCATTGGTATCAATCGACTGCCGACATCATTGTAAGAAGACCCTCTCCGTAAACAAGACTGTATTATCATTGTAGAGACTTTGGTCATTGGTATTGATCGACTGCCGACATCATTGTAAGAAGACCCTCTCCGTAAACAAGACTGTATTATCATTGTAGAGACTTTGGTCATTGGTATTGATCGACTGCCGACATCATTGTAAGAAGACCCTCTCCGTAAACAAGACTGTATTATCATTGTAGAGACTTTGGTCATTGGTATCAATCGACTGCCGACATCATTGTAAGAAGACCCTCTCCGTAAACAAGACTGTATTATCATTGTAGAGACTTTGGTCATTGGTATCAATCGACTGCCGACATCATTGTAAGAAGACCCTCGCCGTAAACAAGACTGTATTATCATTGTAGAGACTTTGGTCATTGGTATCGATCGACTGCCGACATCATTGTAAGAAGACCCTCTCCGTAAACAAGACTGTATTATCATTGTAGAGACTTTGGTCATTGGTATCAATCGACTGCCGACATCATTGTAAGAAGACCCTCTCCGTAAACAAGACTGTATTATCATTGTAGAGACTTTGGTCATTGGTATTGATCGACTGCCGACATCATTGTAAGAAGACCCTCTCCGTAAACAAGACTGTATTATCATTGTAGAGACTTTGGTCATTGGTATCAATCGACTGCCGACATCATTGTAAGAAGACCCTCTCCGTAAACAAGACTGTATTATCATTGTAGAGACTTTGGTCATTGGTATCAATCGACTGCCGACATCATTGTAAGAAGACCCTCTCCGTAAACAAGACTGTATTATCATTGTAGAGACTTTGGTCATTGGTATCAATCGACTGCCGACATCATTGTAAGAAGACCCTCTCCGTAAACAAGACTGTATTATCATTGTAGAGACTTTGGTCATTGGTATCAATCGACTGCCGACATCATTGTAAGAAGACCCTCGCCGTAAACAAGACTGTATTATCATTGTAGAGACTTTGGTCATTGGTATCGATCGACTGCCGACATCATTGTAAGAAGACCCTCTCCGTAAACAAGACTGTATTATCATTGTAGAGACTTTGGTCATTGGTATCAATCGACTGCCGACATCATTGTAAGAAGACCCTCTCCGTAAACAAGACTGTATTATCATTGTAGAGACTTTGGTCATTGGTATTGATCGACTGCCGACATCATTGTAAGAAGACCCTCTCCGTAAACAAGACTGTATTATCATTGTAGAGACTTTGGTCATTGGTATCAATCGACTGCCGACATCATTGTAAGAAGACCCTCTCCGTAAACAAGACTGTATTATCATTGTAGAGACTTTGGTCATTGGTATCAATCGACTGCCGACATCATTGTAAGAAGACCCTCTCCGTAAACAAGACTGTATTATCATTGTAGAGACTTTGGTCATTGGTATCAATCGACTGCCGACATCATTGTAAGAAGACCCTCTCCGTAAACAAGACTGTATTATCATTGTAGAGACTTTGGTCATTGGCATCAATCGACTGCCGACATCATTGTAAGAAGACCCTCTCCGTAAACAAGACTGAAAAAAAAAAAAAAAAAAAAATTTTTTTTTTTTTTTTTTTTTGTATTATCATTATAGAGACTTTGGTCATTGGTATTGATCGACTGCCGACATCATTGTAAGAAGACCCTCTCCGTAAACAAGACTGTATTATCATTGTAGAGACTTTGGTCATTGGTATCAATCGACTGCCGACATCATTGTAAGAAGACCCTCGCCGTAAACAAGACTGTATTATCATTATAGAGACTTTGGTCATTGGTATTGATCGACTGCCGACATCATTGTAAGAAGACCCTCTCCGTAAACAAGACTGTATTATCATTGTAGAGACTTTGGTCATTGGTATTGATCGACTGCCGACATCATTGTAAGAAGACCCTCGCCGTAAACAAGACTGTATTATCATTGTAGAGACTTTGGTCATTGGTATCAATCGACTGCCGACATCATTGTAAGAAGACCCTCTCCGTAAACAAGACTGTATTATCATTGTAGAGACTTTGGTCATTGGCATCAATCGACTGCCGACATCATTGTAAGAAGACCCTCTCCGTAAACAAGACTGTATTATCATTATAGAGACTTTGGTCATTGGTATATCGACTGCCGACATCATTGTAAGAAGACCCTTTTTTTTTTTTTTTTTTTTTTTTTTTTTTTTTTTTTTTTTTTTTTTTTTTTTTTTTTTTTTTTTTTTTTTTTTTTTTTTTTTTTTTTTTTTTTTTTTTTTTTTTTTTTTTTTTTTTTTTTTTTTTTTTTTTTTTTTTTTTTTTTTTTTTTTTTTTTTTTTTTTTAAAAAAAAAAAAAAAAAAAAAAAAAAAAAAAAAAAAAAAAAAAAAAAAAAAAAAAAAAAAAAAAAAAAAAAAAAAAAAAAAAAAAAAAAAAAAAAAAAAAAAAAAAAAAAAAAAAAAAAAAAAAAAAAAAAAAAAAAAAAAAAAAAAAAAAAAAAAAAAAACAAGACTGTATTATCATTGTAGAGACTTTGGTCATTGGTATTGATCGACTGCCGACATCATTGTAAGAAGACCCTCTCCGTAAACAAGACTGTATTATCATTGTAGAGACTTTGGTCATTGGCATCAATCGACTGCCGACATCATTGTAAGAAGACCCTCTCCGTAAACAAGACTGTATTATCATTATAGAGACTTTGGTCATTGGTATTGATCGACTGCCGACATCATTGTAAGAAGATCCTCGCCGTAAACAAGACTGTATTATCATTGTAGAGACTTTGGTCATTGGTATCAATCGACTGCCGACATCATTGTAAGAAGACCCTCTCCGTAAACAAGACTGTATTATCATTGTAGAGACTTTGGTCATTGGTATCGATCGACTGCCGACATCATTGTAAGAAGACCCTCTCCGTAAACAAGACTGTATTATCATTGTAGAGACTTTGGTCATTGGTATTGATCGACTGCCGACATCATTGTAAGAAGACCCTCTCCGTAAACAAGACTGTATTATCATTGTAGAGACTTTGGTCATTGGTATCAATCGACTGCCGACATCATTGTAAGAAGACCCTCTCCGTAAACAAGACTGTATTATCATTATAGAGACTTTGGTCATTGGTATCAATCGACTGCCGACATCATTGTAAGAAGACCCTCTCCGTAAACAAGACTGTATTATCATTGTAGAGACTTTGGTCATTGGTATCAATCGACTGCCGACATCATTGTAAGAAGACCCTCTCCGTAAACAAGACTGTATTATCATTGTAGAGACTTTGGTCATTGGTATCAATCGACTGCCGACATCATTGTAAGAAGACCCTCGCCGTAAACAAGACTGTATTATCATTGTAGAGACTTTGGTCATTGGTATTGATCGACTGCCGACATCATTGTAAGAAGACCCTCTCCGTAAACAAGACTGTATTATCATTGTAGAGACTTTGGTCATTGGTATTGATCGACTGCCGACATCATTGTAAGAAGACCCTCTCCGTAAACAAGACTGTATTATCATTGTAGAGACTTTGGTCATTGGTATCAATCGACTGCCGACATCATTGTAAGAAGACCCTCGCCGTAAACAAGACTGTATTATCATTGTAGAGACTTTGGTCATTGGTATCAATCGACTGCCGACATCATTGTAAGAAGACCCTCGCCGTAAACAAGACTGTATTATCATTGTAGAGACTTTGGTCATTGGTATTGATCGACTGCCGACATCATTGTAAGAAGATCCTCTCCGTAAACAAGACTGTATTATCATTATAGAGACTTTGGTCATTGGTATTGATCGACTGCCGACATCATTGTAAGAAGACCCTCTCCGTAAACAAGACTGTATTATCATTATAGAGACTTTGGTCATTGGTATTGATCGACTGCCGACATCATTGTAAGAAGACCCTCTCCGTAAACAAGACTGTATTATCATTGTAGAGACTTTGGTCATTGGCATCGATCGACTGCCGTCATCATTGTAAGAAGACCCTCGCCGTAAACAAGACTGTATTATCATTGTAGAGACTTTGGTCATTGGTATTGATCGACTGCCGACATCATTGTAAGAAGACCCTCTCCGTAAACAAGACTGTATTATCATTGTAGAGACTTTGGTCATTGGCATCAATCGACTGCCGACATCATTGTAAGAAGACCCTCTCCGTAAACAAGACTGTATTATCATTGTAGAGACTTTGGTCATTGGTATTGATCGACTGCCGACATCATTGTAAGAAGACCCTCTCCGTAAACAAGACTGTATTATCATTGTAGAGACTTTGGTCATTGGCATCAATCGACTGCCGACATCATTGTAAGAAGATCCTCTCCGTAAACAAGACTGTATTATCATTGTAGAGACTTTGGTCATTGGCATCGATCGACTGCCGACATCATTGTAAGAAGACCCTCTCCGTAAACAAGACTGTATTATCATTATAGAGACTTTGGTCATTGGTATTGATCGACTGCCGACATCATTGTAAGAAGACCCTCTCCGTAAACAAGACTGTATTATCATTGTAGAGACTTTGGTCATTGGCATCGATCGACTGCCGACATCATTGTAAGAAGACCCTCGCCGTAAACAAGACTGTATTATCATTGTAGAGACTTTGGTCATTGGTATCAATCGACTGCCGACATCATTGTAAGAAGACCCTCTCCGTAAACAAGACTGTATTATCATTATAGAGACTTTGGTCATTGGTATTGATCGACTGCCGACATCATTGTAAGAAGACCCTCTCCGTAAACAAGACTGTATTATCATTATAGAGACTTTGGTCATTGGTATTGATCGACTGCCGACATCATTGTAAGAAGACCCTCTCCGTAAACAAGACTGTATTATCATTATAGAGACTTTGGTCATTGGTATTGATCGACTGCCGACATCATTGTAAGAAGACCCTCTCCGTAAACAAGACTGTATTATCATTGTAGAGACTTTGGTCATTGGCATCAATCGACTGCCGACATCATTGTAAGAAGACCCTCTCCGTAAACAAGACTGTATTATCATTGTAGAGACTTTGGTCATTGGTATCAATCGACTGCCGACATCATTGTAAGAAGACCCTCTCCGTAAACAAGACTGTATTATCATTATAGAGACTTTGGTCATTGGTATCAATCGACTGCCGACATCATTGTAAGAAGACCCTCTCCGTAAACAAGACTGTATTATCATTATAGAGACTTTGGTCATTGGTATCAATCGACTGCCGACATCATTGTAAGAAGACCCTCTCCGTAAACAAGACTGTATTATCATTGTAGAGACTTTGGTCATTGGCATCAATCGACTGCCGACATCATTGTAAGAAGACCCTCGCCGTAAACAAGACTGTATTATCATTGTAGAGACTTTGGTCATTGGTATCAATCGACTGCCGACATCATTGTAAGAAGACCCTCGCCGTAAACAAGACTGTATTATCATTGTAGAGACTTTGGTCATTGGCATCAATCGACTGCCGACATCATTGTAAGAAGACCCTCGCCGTAAACAAGACTGTATTATCATTGTAGAGACTTTGGTCATTAGCATCGATCGACTGCCGTCATCATTATAAGAAGACCCTCTCCGTAAACAAGACTGTATTATCATTGTAGAGACTTTGGTCATTGGTATTGATCGACTGCCGACATCATTGTAAGAAGACCCTCTCCGTAAACAAGACTGTATTATCATTGTAGAGACTTTGGTCATTGGTATTGATCGACTGCCGTCATCATTATAAGAAGACCCTCTCCGTAAACAAGACTGTATTATCATTGTAGAGACTTTGGTCATTGGTATTGATCGACTGCCGACATCATTGTAAGAAGACCCTCTCCGTAAACAAGACTGTATTATCATTGTAGAGACTTTGGTCATTGGTATCAATCGACTGCCGACATCATTGTAAGAAGACCCTCGCCGTAAACAAGACTGTATTATCATTGTAGAGACTTTGGTCATTGGTATTGATCGACTGCCGACATCATTGTAAGAAGACCCTCTCCGTAAACAAGACTGTATTATCATTGTAGAGACTTTGGTCATTGGTATCGATCGACTGCCGTCATCATTATAAGAAGATCCTCTCCGTAAACAAGACTGTATTATCATTGTAGAGACTTTGGTCATTAGCATCGATCGACTGCCGGCATCACTATAAGAAGACCCTATCCGTAAACAAGACTGTATTATCATTGTAGAGACTTTGGTCATTAGCATCGATCGACTGCCAGCATCACTATAAGAAGACCCTATCCGTAAACAAGACTGTATTATCATTGTAGAGACTTTGGTCATTAGCATCGATCGACTGCCGGCATCATTATAAGAAGACCATATCCGTAAACAAGACTGTATTATCATTGTAGAGACTTTGGTTATTGGTATCAATCGACTGCCGACATTATTGTAGGAAGATCCACTCCGTAAACAAGACAGTATTAAGATTATAGATACTTTGGCCCTTGAAGGTGAATGCGCCAAATGCGGTAGAAATACAAAGAAGACAGATGCGTTCCAATAGAGAAAGCTGGCCAGAAGAATGCAACGCTACTTTGTTTAACGAGGTCATGACCATAACAGCGACACGGAACATTTCACAAGTCGGAACTATTGCAGTACGCGAAGTAAATCTCATCTGCTCGATGGTTATATGAATACTACAATCTACCTACATCAAACTCAGTAACGTTTTACAATAAGCTTTAATCCGTGCAGGCATCAGTGTTCGCAGAGAATGAAGAGATGCCAGTTGTAAAAACAAAGGACACAAAAGGAATCAGGAACCGTTAAAACGTTTTGCAAGTTTATAAGGTACAATTCTACTATTCTGTGTGGAACCTATGTGGAAATTGCTCTAATAAAACGAAAACGACACATGTATGTTGTAATCATGTAGCGGCCATTTTGAGTATATGCATATTAGCAAAGAAGTGATTCAGTACATAAAACAACCTTTGAAAAAATTACAAATGTATCATTTAAGTCTTGAGATATTGGACAATTGGGAAAATGGATTATCACATTATTAACTATTGACCTTGACTTGACCTTTAAAATCGGGTATTCTCTTAAAAAATATTGGAGCGGTCTAATGTGCAACTGTCCTCAATTTGGAACAATTGGTCCAGCATGTCACGATCATTCCCGTAAGCAACTGCAGTAGTTCCAGATATCCAGGAAATAGCAGTCTCTTATGTATTTCAATGGCGGTGACTAATTTGTATATTAATGGGTTTATACAAAAACGTCAAGGGTGACGCCAGTCGGATTATTGGCCTAGACTTTGTGGATGTCACAAAACATCGTTCATACCGTAATGCACGGTCGATCTTCAAAAGGGTTTTTATTACTGCAGGTCGTTTACGTTTTCCTTCTAATGAACACGGAGTGTGAGCTTCCCCTCTATAAATTTAAACTTTTAAATGATTGTGACCTGATTTTATCAACCAGACCATCCTCCCTATTGACGAAGCCTATTTTCTCCAGGCAAAGAGTAACAATGATTTTTCTATAAGTCTACGGCAACATACCGCTTCGATTGCATCTTTTGTTAAACTTTCGACGACAAAATCAACTAGGCTTCGGGTCAATAATAGCTTAAAATGTGTTCATGAACAGGAGATTCTGGAGACTGTGTACGGGTGACTCCACCTTTAATCCCAACAGTGGGTCGGAGGCTTTCCATTCAACAAAGTGAACGATGTGGAACGAATGACAACGAGTTTAATCAACATGGAAACGAAGAGTCAATGCCAAGAAACATCAAGATTGTTTTAATGACAACAATGAAAAGAAATATTATTGTTACAAAAAGACTACTGACGAATTAACGTAGCTGCCCAACGGAAATTATCCAAAATTATTCTCTGCCTAAACTAAATCCTATGGTCTGGCCTTCCTACAGCTATTATTCGCCTCAGTTGCTATGCAACCTCCTACAAAACAAGGAACGAAAGCGTCTTTAAAGAAACCGTTGATTCTTTAAATTAGGTTTGGACATTTTTATTTTAGAGTAATTAAAATAAAAAGGGGTAGTTGCACAAACGTGTTTGATAACCACTCGATGAAGCCTAAAGGCGCGAGTATGGCCACAATATGCCATTACAGTCCCTACAAAATGTAAGGTACACAAGGCGATCTTGCCTCGAACACTACTGTACTCAGCTGATATATATATATATATATATATATATATATATATATATATATATTATTTATTTATTTATTTATTTATTTATACTCTCTACTGTCATCACATCAGAAAACCGGTTGAAATAGTGAACAGAATTACCATTACGATGATAGTATTACATTTGTGAACACGATATGAAACAAACTCCTTCTTGGAGTGTATATTCCACTATATTTACACATGTTTATAGTTTATCATCCATAAGACCTATTAGACTATTCTTGGAAGAACTACGTTAATTACCTGAGCGTTTGTCTTCGGACTTAGCTGCAATAATAAATAATTCGCAACATATGTAGCATTGCCAACACATTGCCGGGACAATATTCTGGATCGTGTGATGACTCGGTATTTGCACTCGTGTTGATGGATTCCTTGCCCCCTGACCACTGTATGCAAACTAATTACGAATGTGTGAAAGAAGTTGTTTTTATAGCAAATGCAGTCATTCGCACGTGACCTGATAAATTTAGCATCACTCCTGCCGCTGTCATCAGGAGATGTCTGATGCTGAGCTAACGAACAAGCGTTGTCCGACGGATGGTAACTACGCGACCAGTGCAGCCCTGACGTACTGACAGACTGCAGCGACTGAGACAACAGGCCCGTCGAGCTGAACGCAGATGGTGACATAAGCATCCCGTCGTCCATCGATAAATACGCACATATCAGATTTATTCAAGCGATACATGGCCTTGACCAAATCCGAACACTACCGTAACGAGACTGAATCATAAAGTCGTGATCACGGGCTAACGCCCCGCATCCAATTAACTCGGAGGGCGCTCTCAGCGGCATGTGCTTTCGAGGTGTGACGACTTTCCAACTGAACAGTTCCTTGTACAGTTCCCAGGAGAAGGCGAGTGCCACGTGGACGGGCACAGTGCCAACTACCCACATGCAACTCCATCTGTCTATAATTTAAATAATTTAAGCCATGCCGTAGAGCCTTAGTTTGTCTCCCAATTGGCTCAACTTGACGTTACTCGTATATTGATTTTCATGGGTTCCAGCCAGTTGTCTCCTGGCATAGGCATGATTTAATTTGACACATTTATGTCGGACGTTGCCACACTGACTCCGCTGTTTATAGGCGCTGGGATCCATTCGATCGAGTCGTTCATTGAGCCAGCTGCTATGAAACACGCCATCACAACACTGGTGCAAATGACGGACAGCCTTGGTCTTGAACGGGTGGCAAACTATACCGTCCACAGTCCAACTTACGTTTGGTATGGCAGCCCCTTGAAAGGCATATTGCGACGCAATTTCGATAGCGAATTGGTTGCAATCATATTTTTGTTAACAAACGCTAACGGCGAACAGTTGGACACGCCATTTAGCGACGTATCGATCTGCACGTGTGAGTACCGCAGGCAAGTGTAATACTAATTTTATTTTGTTTTACCGTTGGATTGTCTTCTTAATATTTATGCATATCAATATCAATTTAATATTATATACTACGCATATATTTCATTGGTTTAGTTTGTTATACGAGAGCTAACATCTCTAAACGTTTTCAACAGCCAATCCTTGCTTGTTATTTTGTCCTTCGGAAAATATGAAAATTAACTTGTGCGTTCGGTTGAACCATTGATTGGTTGGCGCAATTAAGAACAACACAGCAATTAAGAGCGAGTACAATTGTTAAAATGTCGGGTTACACATCATACTTATCGTAATGAGTCTGATACAACACAATTGGAAACATACGGCTAGCATTTAGAAAATTCGCATAGTCACTAATGGACACAGTTCACTGTGCACACGCGCAAAATCATTCGACCGAGACAGCCATAATGCGTGGGTAATAAATCAATTTGGATGGCGCTAGACCGTCGTCAAGGCACTACATTTCACTTATCGATCGATTCGCTATACTTAACACTGACTGCTATAAATGCGGCTAGCAGTACTGGCTCAACATTAAACGGATGTTATGACGGCGACACCAGTTTGAGTAATTGATGTAGAAACGCATAATTGTTATTTTATTCGGCAAACACGAATTTGTTACTTCGAACGCCAGTGTACAATTTACAATGGTAAAATTACATAAATGGTAAGTTCTTATACAGTCTCTAGTCCTGTACTTTGTATTCATGCGATTAAGCATGGATGGTACAGTTAAACATTGCAACCGTTGAGCTGGTGGACGGCGGTAGCTCTACAGGATGTGTTCGTATAATGGGCTGTACTGGTCCAGCTACGTTGTTTCAATGCACTCTGCTGTAGTGTTCCTAGACACGGACAATGGTCGTACATAGTTGCGCAATAATTATAGCGTGGTTTCTTAAGCAAATCAGAATGTTTTTTCGGTTAAACATGTCTGCCAAAGAGTAAAGCATAATGCGTGTTGTAAATTTCTAAAGACTGGCTAATATGCAATATAAAATGTTACATTTACAATTTAATTTCGACCGTTCGTTGTTCTGGTGATGATGACCATTATATGTTGGGTGTTGTTGACGGTATGAAGAAGTCAACCACCGTGACAGACAGAGCGTCTGTGTCAGGCGCTGTCTAATGTCTATCTACATATTAATCGAGTCGCATTTCGATCATATTAACATATAAAAAAGTTGAAAAACCAACCAGCGGCGTAGTTAAATGACTAGTTACTGGGTGTTATTACGTGTTATTCAATAATAAATCAAATAATCAGAATAATTTTTATTTGTAAAGCGCCTTATATCCAGAAAACGTTTCTGCTCAGAGGCGCGTACATTACAACATTTGTAACATATAAATGTATAGAATACGACTAATCAATTAAAAATTCAAGTTGTTTAAATGATAATAAATAAATAATTAAAATAATATAGTTTCTAAAACTCATAGTGTATAAACTAAACTTATCAGCAATAAATAATGTAAAATAAATAATTAATTGAAAATACATTTGAAAAGATGTGTCTTTAAATTCGACTTAAAAAGTTCAAATGAGTCTATATGACGCAGACTGTCTGGCAGGTCGTTCCACAGGCGCGGTGTGGGTTATCACGTTGTAAGCAATCTGCCTTATTTATTCGACTACCGGTATACGATGTCTTCGAACCTACGTATGCTCAGTTATCCGGCATAGCGCAATCAGCCTTAATTACAAGGCAGAAGATCCGAGCCCCACAGAGTGGGAGAGGAGTTTATTGGCGATAACATACATGTAGCGATAAGCGATACATGTAAGCATTAACTTATGATGATTTGTAAGTCTAAGGTAGTATCTGTTTATTTACATATTGTGAAAATGCGCTGGCAATATAGTGGTTCCCTTGATATGACGTTATTAGTAAATTATAGTTAGTTGCGTCTCGGTAATGGCAATTATATTGATACACCGAATTGCTGCATCTATTGATTGACACCCGACCATCTTAAGGATGGGCCGATTGAACTACTTCTTCAATCCTCTTAATGATTTCTCTCATAGGTATCAGAGATGGCCTAAGACAGAGCTCTGTAACATTGCGATCTTTCTGTAAGTTGCTCTTACCTGGCACAGCTATTGTTTGGCAGAGGTGACCGTGAGTACATCTAGTCTGTGTTCAACGGATGGATTGAGATATATGTGCAACATCTCCGTAAGTTTGTAATGCTTCTATCAACGAACTGAACCACTAATCGGTCAGCCGTGACGCCAATTGTTGACAACTACAGTCAACTACCGGCCAGTCTGCAGGTCCACCGTCTTGCATCAGTGAGCGTCGCACGGCATGGCCGAGCCTGACCAAGCCCTCCACACATACAGTGCCTGTCGTTTACACCAGCTTGGCCAGTCGACATATCCCAATTCGTCACGTTTGCTTCCTCGTACCTAGAACACCACACATGAACTTGGTATAGCTGTAAGGCGAACAACCAAGCGTGGCTGCCGAGGCGGACGTCAACGTCAACATCAACAAGCTATCTCCACTGTAATCGACCATCGACCAGCCAGCCCCTACGTGCGAGTGCTATCTTCACAATAACGCAACGACAACTTAATTCCAGTCACACTAACATCGCATCCGCTAATCTGCCCGACTAGGCAACAGCGTCACTATGCATAATCAACGCAAGATCTGTTCGCAACAAAACAACTGACACATTATACCACATCCATGAACATGACCTAGACATTGTTGCAATCACTGAAACCTGGCTCACTAACAAAGACTCTGACCTCCCTGTAACCAGAGCTCTGACGCACCTGATACAATTTAATTCACCATCCCAGATGCAGCCGTCGCGGTGGTGGCATTGCAATATTACACAAGGATTCTGTCAAAGCAATATCTTTGAAAACATTCAGTAACATTCATTCTTTTGAAGCTATGAGTTTAAAGTTAACTCTATACGGAAAATGTGTGATTCTGCTTGTGGTTTATCGCCCACCACCAAACAAGAAGAATGGATCATCGGTTATCGATTTTTTTAAAGAGTTCGCTGATATTCTGGACATATACGCGACACTACTAGCTGCCTGATGAACTGTTTATTGTTGGTGATTTTAATTTTCATTTCGACATTAACACTGACGTTCATGGGAGACGCTTCTGTGACTTGTTGTATAGTCACGGCATGAATGACACAGTGTGTGGAAGTAGCAACACACCAAGAAGGTCACATCTTAGATTTAATTATCGCTCGCACTTATTCCTGCATGGTTGACACTGTCGTGACTGACCTCATTTCAGATCACTGTGCGGTACATTGCCGCATTGAAATGCGCAAACCTCCTTTCCGAAGGGAACTAAAGGCCTACCGCAAGATGAAAGCAATCAATTTGACTTCTTTTTCAACAGACATTGATAATTCTGACTTATACACAAGTCGGTAACGATTATTAGAGGAGAGTGTAACACAATGCAATGACGTTCTGGGTGACCTTCTTGAGAAACATGCACCGTTGAAAACTAAATGGCTCACTATCCGCCCAGCTGCACACTGGGTCAAGGGCGACTTTCTGTCAGCGAGGAAGGAGAGACGAAGGATGGAGCAGCGATGGAGATTGTCTAGGTTGACCGTTGACCGGGAAATCTTCATGAACCAAAGAGACATTGTTAAGAAGATGCTCTATACTGCCAAGTCCGACTTCTATGCCAACCAAAGTAAGGACCAGGCTGGCAACCTAAAAGCCCTTTTCCCTACAGTGGGTTCTCTCCTGCACACAAAACGACTGCCAACATTACCTAATGAACACCTGGGATAATTTCTAGATGAATTCAGCACCTATTTCATAGACAAAGTTGATATCATCAGACGCGACCTTGATAACGTTGGCAATAGCGTAGCTATGCGTCCCGATGAGCCCTGTGGTATTTCCTCGTATCTGTCATCGTTCATGCCCACCACAACCGACGAGATCACAAATTGGTCAGCAAATCAGCCTGCAAATCGTGCAAGTTGGATCCGATTCTCATCTGCTGAAGGCCAACTTATCCAGCCTAGCACCAGTCATCGCTGATATTGTGAACGTGTCGATTGCGACAGGAGTTTTCCCTTCCGCCTTTAAAAAAGCTCTCGTAACTCCGTTGCTGAAGAAAACAACCATTGATGCATACGACGTCAAGAACTATCGTCCAGTGTCAAACCTGTGTTTTGTGTCCAAAATCGTAGAGAAGGTCGTTGCTGTCCGTTTCTCTAAACATTTGTTAGACAACGATCTATACGAGCAAATGCAATCTGCTTATCGTCCAAACCACAGCACAGAGACAGCACTGCTGAGAGTACGCAATGATTTGCTCTGTATTCTAGATGAGCGCAAGGGTGCCATACTAGTGCTACTAGATCTATCGGCAGCATTCGATACGATCGATCACACAATCATGTTAACCCGCGTCAGAGAGCGGTTTGGAATAACTGCAACATGTCTTTGCATGGTTTTAGTCGTATTTGGTGAATCAAAGCCACCGTATTCAAATGCACGGCAAAATATCCGCGGAACGTCCAGTGGAGTTCGGCGTTCCGCAAGGTTCCGTTCTCGGCCCGCTCATGTTTATTTGCTACACTGCTCCACTCGGTGATATCGCACGTCGACACGGGATAAACGTTCACCTGTATGCTGATGATACCCAACTGTATCTCGCGTTCAGTCCGCACTCACACGAAGACACAATCCAGGCAGTCATGCGCATCCAAGTTTGTGTCTCAGAATTACAAGATACGATGAATATAAATTGAAATTCAATGCTACAAAGACAGAAATTATTGTGATCAAACTTTGTATGCCGCATATAGAACGTGGTGATACCGTTGTTCCAGTGTCCACTGTTGCCAAGAACATTGGCGTTTTCTTCGATGGTGCTCTAAGCATGAATAACCAAGTGCAGCACATTTGTCGTGTAGCCTATTTCCATATCCATTGTATTGGAAAAATCCGAAATCTTCTCGATCGGAAAACAACATAAATTATGATTCATACTTACGTTACGTCTCGCCTTGACAACGGAAACTGCCTGCTGTGCGGCATTTCCGACCATCTTCTTACCAAACTCCAAAGAGTACAAAACGCTGCTGCCCGGCTCATAACCAAAACGAAGAAACACGACCACATCACTGCTGTTTTAATCGATCTTCACTGGCTTCCTATCAAACAGCGGATCGAGTACAAATTGTTACTGTTGACGTTTCGAAGCCTTCATGGACTAGCTGCATCACACATAACCGACCTACTAATTCGTTACGAACCGACTCGTGCGCTACGCTCCGCGGACGCTCACCTGCTGGAGGTTCCACCATGCAGACTACGTACGCAGGAAGAAAAGGCATTTTCGAGTGCTGCTCCACGCCTCTGGAACAATCTGCCGCTTGCCATACGTACCACAGACTCCCTCAATTCTTTCAAGACGCCACTGAAGACATTTCTGTTTAAAAGAGCGTTTTTACTTTAAAAGAACAATTTTATAATATCCGAACATTTTTACTATGTACTATTTATCAACTTTATTTTTATTGTAATATAATTAACTATTATTTATTTTTAATATATAGTATTTTTAATATCTACTATTTATCAACTATTTTATTATTTATTTTTAAATTGTAATATAATTAACTATTTTTTATCAGTATTAGTATTTTTGCATTATTAAGACTAATATTATTTACTGATCTATTTATTTTACAGCTACGTCTCTATTTTTTTGTAAGGTAATCTGTGTATTCATGTCTAGTGTAATGCGCCTCTGAATGGTTTACTGCTAGAGATATGGCGTAGACTAATACTGTTATTTATATTATATATTAGTATAGGTAGATATCCGGTTGTCCGGGGATGGACGATTAGGTTACTCATTAATTGCTTTATTCATCAATGTCTTCGGTTGTCTTTCCGGCTATAAACAATCATATTTCCGGTTGCCCTAAACACGGTGGATATACGTGACAACATGGTCCGTGTGGCTTGCAGGTAGTGTGACGTACTGCATGGGGTTGCCGGGATCCCGTAGTTGCACCAGAGGCCAGGGCTGTATTTGAACGTCGTTTCTACGACTTATGTCACCAACAATGCACTTTGATGTGAAACATGTCGTCACATATCGGACTACAAGTTCTTTCAAATAAACCCCGCCATCGGATTGGACGTCTTTCGAACACGACAAGCGATATAGAGTGTTTACACTTTGAACGTTTACAAGTAGCACCAACAAACAAGACACGCATCAACGGGAAGGTCACACAACAATTTGTCTGGATGACCAGACACAACAACAACGTCCAGTTCTCGAGGACCTTTCATTAACGTGTGTCCACTCGGCGTTGTTTGCCCAATGATTGATTTGTCGTTGTTGGTTTTTCAGACGCCTGGTATGTGGATGAAAGAAAACGAATGCTTTAAATCAGTTCTAAACGTAAGGAATAATGCAATTAAATAATCGCCGCCCAGTGTTATTGTCACCCACCAGTTGTGATGCAAGGGAGTTTGTTCATATGATTCATGTTACGTTTCAAATTAAATCCAGTTGGCGATTGTGAATTGGTGTCAGAACGAGAGCATTTCAAGGATGTTGTGTTGCCGGGGTTTGTCAAATTGTATGGGAGAAATGTACAGTTGAAGGCTTTCGTGAATAGAAAGTGACATATTTAGGCGAAATGGGAAAGACATAATATGTATTAAATGGATCCTCACCTACGTGCTTGGAATGTCTGTCTCTCCAAACAAATGCGCGCCTTGACAACATAAAATAGGCGTAATTAGATTGACCAACTATAGCCACCTCCGCACAAATGTAACCGGTCTTTTAACCAAATGGAGTTGGCAGACTCTAAAAAGAACGTGATTTATTTCATTGTCGTACTGATAAATGCTGTAGACAAGGAGAGATAGTGGAGTTATCAGTGTTGATCTAAATAATGAATTAATCGTGTGATATAACGCCTACAAATAAGTTAAATCTGACTGTCTTTTTATATCTTCATGTTGATGTATTTTGCAGAAAAAAAGTTTGAATTATGTATTTTTATATTGCAGAAGGAATTGAAATGATCGCGCTACCACCCAGCACAAGACCGGGTCTGTTGTATGGCCCGTTGATTCTGCTGTTAGCCACGGCTTTCTACGTCATCTTCGGGACAACATTTATTAAGCGACCACAGAACACGTTGTCTATGTTTCCAAGCAGGGCGTATGGGTACGCCGACAGGTTGAACGTTGTGTTCCCGGAGCGAAAGGAAAGGCCGATCAAAGTGCTATACTGGACAACATTATGGGGTAATAGGAAGGATTGGAAATTCGAGACAGCCATTGCAAGAGAATGTCCAGTACTGAGTAGCGTGTGCGAGTTCACCACAGACCATAGACAATACAACGACAGCGACGTGGTGCTCTTCCATATCGGGAGCAGTTATGAAATACCCAAATATCGCCCATCGTTTCAGAAATGGGTTTTCGCCATAAAAGAATCGCCGTTCAACACATATAGGTATCTGTCCCAGGAACGATGGCTTTACAATATTACAATGACTTATAAACGTGTTTCCGATGTGTCATTCGTTTACGGGGAATGCAGACGGAAAGACCCAAATGAAGCAAAGAAGCCAGTAAAGTACAATTACGCCCAAGGAAAGAAGCACCTGGTGGCATGGTTTGTGAGTAACTGCAATACACAGAGTAAACGAGAAGTTTATGCGAGAGAGTTGGCGAAACATATTGACATTCACAAATTCGGTTGCGGAGGCAAACACTCATGTCCTCGGACAAAAGCGGCGTATTGCGATACGGTACTCCTCAATCAAACGTACAAGTTCTATCTATCCTTCGAAAATAGCCTGTGTACAGATTACATCACCGAAAAGGTGTATCGAATATTGAACCTGAACGTGGTTCCGATAGTTCTCGGGTATTCGAATTATTCCGACTTACTTCCGCCATATTCGTTCATCGACGTACGAGATTTCGATAGTCCAAAGGCTTTAGCGGTGTACCTGGAAATGCTGGGCAATAATGATACTGAATACAATAAGTATTTCGCGTGGAAAGAGACGCACAAGTGCAGGCTCATGTCAGGACCGGCGTGTAACCTGTGTCGGTACGTGCAACGACAGAGGCAACGAGCACAGGTGGCCGATGTGGTAGAGTTCTGGGATCACAACACAAACTGCATCGATGCGAAACAGTTCTATCATAATATGATAGCAGTGTAATGACAAACATATACACAGATTGTTATAGTCAACGTTTTACAATGACTGTGTGTCTTTGTATAACTAAACACACACAACTACAATCTAGAATAAAATCATTAGTTTATCGGAATATCTAGCTGAATATTCGTTTAAGCTGTGTGTGATTATCTTATCTTTATGGATATCCGAGTTATTATTTACGGTGTACCGACCGTAGATTATCTCCGACATGCCTTGCAAATTCGTGTGGTCTATATATATTTCGCTGTGTTTTCGTGTCAAACAGTCACGTATGTTTTTCGTAACAATTTATTTATATATATATATATATATATATATATATATATACATACATACATACATACATACATACATACATACATGCGTCATGCAGTGCTTCAGTCAAAGCCATGCTGGCAAGTGTAAATTAATGTTGGTTCTGAGTGATACTAGTATGTGTTTGAGTACATTGTTCTTATCAGTACCGCTTTCTTTTGCAGTTTTTTTATTCGATGACACTCTTATCACCGGATAATTAAGAATTATCGTGGGTGCAATTTTATAATCCGCAAATATCATCCACGGATGCACACGTGTTGTCACGGTAGAATCACCTGTCCACTTATATAGGGGTCTAAGGAACGACGGCTTTATCGTGTCACAATTCCTTGTAAACGAGCTTCCATGTGTCAATTCGTTACGGCGAATGTCGACCGGAAACACACAAGGCCTTGTCTCAATTAACCGATTCTCACTCGTCTGTGTAACTTCACTGAGAAGATAGTCTGGTGAACCTAATGCTTATTGTAACCCTTATGTAATGTCAGTGCTCGAAGCCGTCAGACGGCATCACTGTTTTGGATTCATTCAGTTTTACGTGTATAATAACAAGGAATATTTATACAGCTCATATTCTTATGATAACGAAACTAAATTATAAAACATTTATACATCGTTGGGTTTCGTGTACCAATGTCAGGTTGTTACTTTGAGACTCAGGGACTGAAAGCCGATTTCGTGTTTTGTGTACAACCCGCCCAGTGTGCGCGCCTATTAAAGCGTGTGCATTCTATCCTAGTTACAGTTATTATCATATTATTAGATAAAGAACACACGGAGAACAATTTTTGTTTGTTTTGCGTGTGACATGTTTTCAGAATAAATTTGATTATTTTCAAATTAAATATTGTCAATCAGCGAAGTCTGGGTAGCAGTAGAGGCTGCCCAAAGCCAGCGATAGCAACAGCTGCTATGACTTATGCATTGTAAACAAGAAGTGGACGCGAGAGGCTTGACGAAACACATTTATATTATTGTTCTCATACAAACTAGTCGTATTGCAATAACCGCCAATCCCAACACTCACCCGCACGTATAGCTTCTCCCTACCGTCCTACAACAGCCTAGGTACCGAATCCATCACCGAAAAGTGTTGTATGGCGCACTTTGTTGTTATAATGACGTCACTGCGTGCACACGTAACAAAGTCGGCACTCATTATATGATAAGAAACGATACATAGAAGGGAATGGCATATTGTGTATGACAAAGAAACTCAAGAAAGTGGCGTCACCGAGCGGACAGGCACATAACAACAGTTGTAGTTGACAATTTCAAAACTTGTTAAGGAAGCATATGCGTTGCAGCATATGCTCACACAACACAGACTATTATTGCAGATATGCCCACTGTTTACTGCACTAGAGGGGGACAACTTCAACTACTCACACACGGAAAACCATTCTGCAATGTGCAGGGACCCCATCAAACATTCCGACTACAAGGCCTAACCACACTAATACAGAGGAGTAGGGAGAGATGTGAAAATTGTGTACAGGCCAAGTGTGGATTCATAATGAGATCAGGCAACTGTGGAGTGTCATAAAACGTGCTGTGTTTATACATCTAAATAAATACTAAGAAAAGGAAAGAAGGTTCGCCACACGTGTGAGCCACACACAACCAGAGTTAGGAGG
The DNA here is from genome assembly GCA_025642075.2 of Ridgeia piscesae. Classification (NCBI taxonomy): domain Eukaryota; kingdom Metazoa; phylum Annelida; class Polychaeta; order Sabellida; family Siboglinidae; genus Ridgeia; species Ridgeia piscesae. The sequence goes on along the minus strand of JAODUO010000652.1, from coordinate 39,051 downwards.
TCACAACTTTACACTTTCCAATTCGACAAACATTGTTTGATTTCTGGTAAACACTAGTTCCTAAAAAACCGAGACACCCAGATCAATGGCAGCATGTCATCCAATGGTAGACCAATGCTTATCCAAATCGTACACCATTTGAGGATATGAGATGAGAAGTTATGATTGGGGCAGAGTAGTTGAAATACGCATACAAGGTAATCATATCGATTTGCCAGCTCCAGTGGCCGGTTGCATGACACGCATCCAAGTTAGGCGGTAATATTACCCCTATCTCTCTAGGTGTCACCTAGCTGGGCGACCGCACTGGGTGCGGTGCACAACAGCCATCCAGATGCCGCCCCAACTAGGGGACACCGGCACGAGTAACCGATAAGCGGATTCCCGCGTTTTGAGAACAAATCTTCCCAGAATTCAGTTCACCTCGGACAGTCCTCATGGTAGAAGTAGTGAGACAACAACGACATTATAAGGATACTCTTTCCCATGCTGACATTATGGCCTTAATGCAAGCATACGGCAAAATATAAGAACTATTACAAGACCGAATGAAATCAACCTTGTCAAACAGGGAAAGAAAAAGGGATGGAATGGTGTAATGGCAGAGGTCAACGCTGAGTTGTTGACCTAACGAAAACCTGGCAATGAGCTCATTTGTTTGTTTTCTATTGATAACTATTTGAATAAAAGTTAATTTAAAATTGCGTAACTGTGTTATTTATATAACTATTAAAATACTGTTTTGAAATGCATTGAATGAAGTAATAAATTTGCAATTGTTTTTCTTCATACTAATTAATTCAGTTAATTAGTTACTATTATCTAAGTAGTGCACCAAGTTAACACACCAACACATTCTAATTAAGACCAGCAGAGTTAATAAATATGAAGATATTTATACATATTATGCATTGTGCATAACCACATTTATTATGAGAATAAATATATATTAACTAGTCATGTAGTAATAAATAAATTAATTAATTAATAGGTGATAATTAGCGGGTACCCTCGACAGACAGAAACGGTTTTTGTAAAATGCCACAATGTTCATGAATATATAAACATAAAATTTGAATAAAAAAACTGCAATTGTGGTAAGAGGTATAATTTAATAGTTATGTAATATTAATAAATTAACCAATATTAGTATACAGACCAATACAAAAACAAAAGGCCATAATGTCCATAATTATGAAGATAATTACACATATTATTATGTAATGTGTATAACTACATTAACAGAAAGTTACAAATATTAATTAATTAATTATTTAATAATAATTTAAATAATTAGTCAATATTTGATAATAAGCACGTCACTTTGATAGATCTACACATCTTAGTAAAAGGCCATAATGTCCATATTTTTGAACATATATATATATATATATATACATACTGTCACTACGAACTGTGTACAATCACATATACAGTAGTAATAAATGCAAAGTAACAAATCATTTAATAATAATAGCAATTTAATTGGTCAATATTTAGTAATTACCATTCAACTTTGATAGACTGACATGTAAGTAAACACCCTTAGGTCCATGATTATGAGGACAGTCGTAGAATTTATACACGCAGTAAACCACTGCTACCATTGATACAACGCGCTGTGAGTCACCCAGCTGCAGTTGGGGCTGCTTCGAGTTGCCCCAGAAAGTTCCGCCTAACTGGTGACATAACCCAGCTAGGTGTGTGTCATGCAAATGGCTAGGTGTCATCTAGGTGTTATTTACCCTAACTTGGGTGTGATTTGGACTTGGGTGTGTGCCATGCACCTGGCCACCGATGCACAGTATCATAAGATGTTTTATGATGAATTCGTGGTAATCCCTGTGTATTCCAACGACTCGGATGTAATCACTGATGATGCCCTATAGTTGATAATCACTTATATGTATGCTACTCAACAAGTTCGTACGTGGACCACAAATGATGCTTACTGTGGTTTAGATGGGATGCCATCTCGCTATAGTGTGTGACAGTTACACAGTGGACACACTGACAGGAACAACCAAGACAAAACATGATCAGAGGTGCACAGAGAGGTTATCGGTGCAACACGCATACCGGGAAACTGGAAGAACTACCTAAGTGTCGACAGTAACAACACCGAGATGTTAGTGATTTGATGATAAAGAAAGCAGTTTGTGATCATATATGAAGTGTAAGTACTGTCTTCGCCTCCATTGAATGAAATCAACCAGCTCCCCCATGCACACACGAAGGGACAGTCAGCCGTATGTGTGGTACATGTAGCACACGATGGTCACCATCGAATCGAGTAAGAACACACTAATGTCGCAATATCACCGTAATGATTGCGCAGCTACTGAAGAATTATGGCTGTCAACCAGAACATGGACAATGTATTTCGTTATTTACCGTCCCATCAATTATATGTTGTTCTTGGACCATATCATTCGTACCGTGTTCCGATGTCCCATGGACACAGAGGTTCTGACAATTGTATCATATTTTGCTGAAAATGGACAGCTTACAGTATGGGCAACTTGGAACTCGCCGCCAAAGGTATGTGATTCTGCTCTATGACCGGACAAGCAGTTCTAATCGCGAAAATTAGTTTTGCTCTCTTCGCACACCAGTTGTGCTGGATTAAGATAGGCAGTGGCTTAGATGAGCCGTACTGGCCACAGCGTCACGAATATGATGTGAAGTGGCTTAGATGAGCCGTACTGGCCACAGCGTCACGAATATGATGTGAAGTGGCTTAGATGAGCCGTACTGGCCACAGCGTCACGAATATGATGTGAAGTGGCTTAGATGAGCCGTACTGGCCACAGCGTCACGAATATGATGTGAAGTGGCTTCATGCTGCTGCAAGAGTCGGTATCATAAGCGGTGCATGTGTCTCAAAGCTAACACATAGTATGACCTTACTGTTTATGCTGGTTTTTATTATTAAATATAATTAATGATGACGCAATAACAAAATAGCACACGTTTTGTTTTCGGGTCCATTAACAGTTGGAAAGATTAAAAAGTAAATAAAAAGAATCCAGTTATTGAGATTGTGTTCTAAAACTTGATTAAAACTTGGTTGGTTTTACTTTGTAAATAAGTTAAGAATTTGTAGCTTTTATGAACAGTCTTCTACACGGCCACAGTGGCTTCTAGCCATTGTTTCTCTCCTCACAGGCGCGGCCAAATCGTACTACAACGAAGAATTAACGATGTGTTCAATGATTGCTCGTTAGCAGTGTATCATATTATTCTGTGCAGTGTTCTTGCTATGTCTTGAGTTCCCTCTCGACTATGCATGTTTATGCGTGGTTTTTATGTCCCCAAGTTGAGATATCTTAAACTTGCAATGGTCAACCTGTTCGACATTCATGCCATATACTAAAATATGTTGGACGGAGGTCGTCTCTCTATGTTATCACCAACGATGATCTGCACCACGACAAACATGATAGAATGTGGCGAGAAAGCAAATTGCGGAAATCCAAACTGAACGATGCAAATTGGTGAATTATAAGCTGCTACATGCCAACATTGTTTCTATTCTGAAAAAAATCCGGAATATTGGAAATGACTAGAAATAGATGTTTGCTGCTACGGGCACTATGCTCCTCAGGATTAATAGCACAACATTTCCGACACACGATTCACAATCCGAAATAGCGGAGAGATTCGCAACGTTCTTCGCCATAAAGACAAACCATAACCGCAGCGTGTTGCCCAGTACTACTGCATCTGAACCACACACAAACGCCAGATAACGTCCACTGTACATTTGAATAGTCATTGTTCTCTCTGCTTACAACTTGGGAATTGAGATAAACATATGATGTACTTTTTCCGATTGCGCCACGCAACAATTGTGTAATCACTGAATTCGTCCTTCCGTCCTGACCAATACAAGAAGTAACGTATGGCTGTTAATAAAACATACTAGACTACATCCAATTTTCGGACGTTAAATGTTAGCGTGTTGGGAGGTGTAGATCATTTTAATTTAGTTTCGGTAACCATGGTGAGGAGGAGAGTACACTCCTTTCGCTATTGAAGCACTGGGAAATCACACGTCCTCCTCACCGCCATGGTTGGAGGTTCAGTGGCCGGCTGGCAGTTTCTTTCCATTACTTACCCGCCGTCTTCAACTGTCACAGACATTTTAACCAGAAATATTGTGTATCTAATTTAAATGACTGGTTGATTGCTGACGGTCTCTTTTTCGTCATTCGATGTATAAATTTGCTAGTAATAAAAGTGAAATAAATTAAAGATGTGGTGCACTTTTGTTTCGAGGCGTTGTGCAGTTGATCGAAGCGTGGGTAGAACTACAGATAATTGATACGAACGTAATGATCAATTGGACCGTGACACACATTATACAAGTTTAGATCTTCATGAAACCTATATTGAATTTTGCTAAAACTCGGCCCGTTGAAACATATGCACTGACTACGCAGTGTCATAGTCACGACAATACGGCAGACGCGACATCTTCGTTTCTGGTGACGTCAAATTTCAAGATGGCGAGATCGATGATCTAAAAGAAATGGGGGTACCGCTTTTTTCCGTCTTCTTCTTCTTTCCTCCGAGGTCTGAACTTGCGCTGGCGTATTTAACCCTTAGGTACACACATAGGCCTACCGTTGAATAATGGTATAGCGACCTGTGCGACATTCGGATACGTTTTATGTAGGAGGCATGCCAATGTGCGTGGCGCGTAGCACTGCACATCCAGCCGCACAGTTCGACAATTTCTGTCTCAGTCTATTGGTTTTTATACCAAATATAACAGGCTAGCTGTGTCTGAATAATAAACCCGAGCCGCCGGCGTGCCAACTGGCTGCGCTAACCACTACACTACCCGAGCCTCATGTATTGACGTTTGAAAAGTAGGAACAATTGAGATGGCCACGGTTTCTACACAATTGCCGAAATGAAGTTCCTCATGCACAACCCAATCTACATGGCGCATACCACTCTTCGATTAGTTTTCAATTTCTTAAGCTTCCCACACAGGCCTATGAAATTAGAAGTTTGGCTAGTATCAAAACTTAAAATTAGTACTGCTGACCTTCATAATACTATACTCGACGATAGGAGTTCCGTTCAAAGTGTTGGCACTATACTCTCTGCGATCTTGAAATGTCAAATAAAAACTCATCGAAATATGTACGGCGAGGCGATAAAAGACGTTCGTTCACACCATGGTTTACTCTATAATGTAATACTTTTTGTAGTGCGTACAATTTATTTAGCTCAATGCCAGTTATTATAATATGATAATTGCTTATTAGTTCCTTTTTGGTTTCGTTTTCATAACGAACTTGCCAAATGTCTGATGTTTGGTTTCAGGTTTTCCAATTTTACTCCGAAGTGTGCCCGACATAAACAGCTCTTAGAACAGGACGCGAGAGAAATGGTGCATCCCACACAAGTCTAACGTACAGTCTCGTTAGGTTTCTGTGTAGTTTGAAAGAACGTTTGCTTTTCGTATGGCAGTTCACAATTATTGGTATGTGCAGCTTTTAACGTCATCAGTTTCTAGTCATAGCGCTCATGATTATGGCTCGGCCAATGACCTCTCATGTTGCATTCATCACTGTGTCGTATACTATTGGTTCCATGGCATTGCCTCAAAATGAAGCCAGTCTCCGTCACTACCTATATACGATTCTGCGCACCGATGAGCATGGGATTGCGTCAAATATTGGTCTCAAAACATCGAATGATGTTGCACTTGTTTCAGAAGGAAGATAAATCAAGTGTCTATTCGTGATTTATAGTAGAGCAAAGCGCCTGGATGACGGTTGCCTTTGCATGCTGGTTCCTTAGTATACTGTTTTCAGTGACAGCGGACTTCAGCCTCAGGAGGTGGGTGCTCTCTTCCGGAGATACAGTATGTAAGACATTATAAGACGGATCGTCAGGGAAACCTCCAACCTGGTAAACAAGATCGATGTATTCGTTTTAGCATTACAAATAATATTGTAAACACTTATTGCATAACATATGCAATTACAATCTTAATTAGGTGTTAATGTTCTAGGCCTATATTAGCCTTTTTTGTAGGAACGAACTGTAATTCGAGCGATGTCATCCAAATTCAGAACTGCATATTTTTGGGCTTGGCTTAATCTAAGAAGCAATGAATATATGCCCTTTGACTTACGATAATGATCATTTTGTTTGTAAAAGTTGATGCATGACACTTTGTTTCTTTGAATAAGTGTGAAAGCAGTAATATTATATTACTACAATGAATGATTTGTATTCTGAGAGTAGATATGTCCACGGACTCATATGCCACAGCTGATGAACATACACAATGGTTAGGTAACTATAGTTTTGTGTTTGTTAAAAAAGTATAACTTTACTGAGATGCTTATATTTCTTTAAAAAAAACTTTTTCGAAAGTGTATTGCGAATGTCTCTTCTACGTATGTCACAACGTTGGATGCCTCCAATGCGTTTGGCAACTTGAGTCATAGCAAGCTATTACACTAATTGACTGTGGCTCACGGTCGTTGTCCTACTTTAGTGTGTACATTCCTTACCACTGGTATAGCACTCAGATACTTACTATTACGTGGTGTAAAGACTTTTCTAGCTATTTCACTGTCTCGAATGATGTCAAACGGGGATGTATCCTCCCCCACCTGTTCAATGAGTACATGGATGACTTAAGTGTAAATCTCAACAAATTGGTATTGGTTGTCTTTATGCAGACATTTTATTCAACCACTTTACACCTGCTGGGGACCTCTGTATTGTTTTCTCTGAGTGTTGCTGGTTTGAGAAGATGTACAGAATGGTGTACCAAGTATGAGGAATTGTTGAACATAACATATCATATCAACAGTCTTACTGTATGGTTATCAACAGGACATCCAAGGAAATGACAAGTATTCATTGTGGCAATCTCAATAATCGTCTATTACCTTATATGATGAAATGTAAATACCTGGGTCATATAATCAAAAATAATAACCTTACTGAAGGATGGTAATGACATTGCTAGACAAAAAAGATGTGCAATACCTCAACCTAAAGAAATCTTTTGTAAATATCTTCTATATTGTCGCCAACACAATGCAAGAAGTCTGTTCATGAGTCCGACTGATGTAAATGAAATTAAGCACATTTTAATGTCTCTGCAACGTAAGACCAGATCCGGTTAATACAATTTTGCACCCGCCTCATGAAATTACTAGGCGAGCAAATTGCATCAGCAAAAAGTATTTTCATAAATAAGTCAATAGGTGAATGAATAGTGCCTGACGAAATCAAAGGTTATGCGTGTCAATAAGTCTAAAGCTAAACTATCTTTAAACATTTCTAAAACCAAATGTATGTTATTTTCTAGAAAGTCTGCTGAAAGAAGATTTACTACTAATGATATCAACTATTATAATTCAGCGAACAAAATGTATACAATTTTGAGGGCTTCATATAGACAAATTTAATAGGCAAGAACATACAAATGCATGGAAAACAAACTAACTAGTCAATAATCAATTACGTTAACCGCTACCTCCCAGTAGCTGCACTTAAAACAATTTATTACACCTTAGTGTATCCCTACTTGACTTACGGGATAATTTTGTGGGATCCACACATAAGGTACATAAGGTGGATGTGGTTTATATGATGTGGGCATAAAGTGGGTGTGGCTTATATGGGGTGGATATCAAATGGGTGTCACTGGGGACATAATGTCTGATGCAGCAGTGTGGGCTTAACATGTGGAGCCCTACCTGTCTAATGTCTTACCTGTGTGGGTGTGTTTTAACTGGTACGGGCGTCTCTTATCTGGTGTGGGTGTGACAGGCAACGCCCAGTATATCAGCAAAAAATTAGAATGTTATATCATCATTTAAATGGTGCCATGTGATAGATAGTAATATGTAGTTAATAACACTTTTTGATTTTTTTGTTGAAATCTTCAATATTTATGGAGAAATTCATTTTTTAAATCTTAATATTGCTGCATTTTTGTCTATAGGATTTTGGTTCATTTCTTGTGCACAGGCTGCATAATGACTGCATAAAATAGGTTGGAAACCAGTGATAACATTGGAACCATTTAACTTACGCATGTGAAACCAAAAATGGGTCAACCCTTTAGGAAATGCAATTTTTGTGTGACCTTGAGTTGACCTTCAAAGTTAACCTAGATTTTATATCTGACCTAGGTTTGACCCACAGTATGGTATTAATTCCTATTAGTGGTATAATTTTAGGTGAAATTTTTTAGGAAATGAGCCTTGTTAACATTTAAATATCAAAACTGTCAATATAGCAATTTTATGCACACTTTAAACGGTTATTATAACTTGACCTATATTTCACATCTGATCTACATATTGGAATTTAATGCATAATTAATTCACAAATTCACCATGAATCTTGATAAATCCTTTGACATGTGATTTATTTTGTGACCTCCACGTGACCTTCACAGTTGACCTACATTCCCATGTTTTTCTATATTTGGCTCACTGCATTTGCATTAACTTTTTATTGATGAGTACATTTCACTGCACATAACTTCCAGTTGTGCAACAGGTGTAGACTATGCATCAATAGCTAAGCCATCGATTTCTGCTGATGTCACAGTTCTGCCAGTTATTGAAGAATGGAAACATTGTAGTAGCAGTATGTACAATTTCCAAGATCATACTGCAATGTTCTTCAAGTGTATACAATACACATAAATTGGAGTTGAGCAACGAATATGAAGCGACTGCGATGCCAGACACTTCTCTCGAGATCAAAGAGTGTTGTCAATTCTTGAGAAGTTGACCCATGCAAGCATTGCCATCACTGACATTCACACAGGTTTCACTATAGGTAATGTGCATAAGTCCATGCGATATGCATTGAAGTTCACAATTTCTCTGTGAAAGTCCATGGGGAATTCTCCAACTTGCTGGTGAGTCGACCAATGTCAGGAGCAATGCCTACAATTCAATACATTACAATCAATACTGCATACAACACTACAGAATATTAAATGACAAATTACAGCACTTAACTCTATGAAAAAAAGTCAATTGAACAAGAAATGGGTTTTTAACTAACAAATGTAATATTAAACTTAACTGTATATAACTTAACTTTGATATCGTAACTTATCCGTATTCTTCACGACCATACTTCCTGAGTGTCTACATGAAATTAAAATAACGAAAATATTTCACATAACATACTACACAAAATGGTAAATATTATTAATAACATCAAAAAATAGATAGTCCACATAACTGTAAACTAAATGGTAAAATGAAAAAAAATTAATTACAGCTATTGGGTGGTGTATATTATAGTGGACATATTAACGGTCTGTACTTTCTATCACAAAATAGTAATACTGACACACTAACAATATATATGTATTAAGTTCTGTTTACATAATTTACAAAAAATCAACTGTTTAAGATGCGTATTGATCAGATTAATAATGTTTCCCTGTAGTGATTAAAATGGAAGTAGGTCGCAGACGCAGTCACAAGTAATCGTGATGACCTGCGCTGATGCCGTAAATTTAACTGTTTTGAAATTTCGTTTGTTTTCCTTAAAACATTGACTTGCACATATGTAACACATATTTAATAATAACTTTCTAATATTTAACTGATAGTCATAACATCAGGATGGCACAGATTACAATATCGATCGCGCATACGTTGGCCATTGCAAATGCCACGCAATGTTAATGGCGCCTGAACGGATAAATTATGAACAGCGCGGGCCGAAGCTCTGAGCGACATGAAAAACGCTCCAGACTCTGACCAGACAGCCTGATACCGTCCGTTGTCTGGGGGGTTTCCTCGCGTCCAGCATTGATATACATAGTTCATATTTATACCAAATGAAGGCTAAGATGCCATAGATGTGGTTTACACTTAACAAATTTTAGGTTACACGCTAATCTATATTAGCATTTTTTTTTAATAAACGCAATGCACAGTTCACCAACCTTAATCATCCACATCCGAATGCAATGTAACAAATTTTTCCCGCCGATCATCTTCTGAGGGCATTCATTGGTCAATATCAAATGTCAACAGTAAACGAAATTAGTATGCATCGCGAGAAACACGCCGTTTTCCGAGACCATGTGATCCAGCCAGTCGCTTGGGCGGCAAAAAACCTGCGCCATTTCTTGAACGCGTTACGCGGACACTGAGCGATGCTGCCATATAGCGGATGTTGATACCCGGGCATTGGCAATGTGTGTGTGTGTGTCTTACATGGCGTGGGCGTGACGGTGAGATGCAGTGTGTTAGGGTTGAGACTGACGCAGAACTGGAGAGGGTCTATGTTGAACATCAGCACACCCGGCTCACTGCACTGCATCATCTGGAGCTGAGACAGACAGACACGTTAACACTACAGCTGTGTACCGTATTGCTCCATAGAGTGTTTTTAAGTTCTCATATAATTCCCAACTTGAAATGGTAATCTTGCTCTATTTTCAATTGTCTTTACATAATCAGTGCTTGCACTTTGTAAGTTTGTTGTCATCATTATGTTAGTAAATTATCTATTTACATTCTATGTAGGCTTATGTATATACCGACATTTATATATAACTAAACAATCAGAAAACATATGCCCGTTTATGCAGACCAGGGGGCTGTTGAATGATTAAATCAAAAGCAGATTACCACAGTCTGGTTGATAAATATGTAAAATAAGGTTTGTGAACGTACATGTTGAAGAATATCTTATATTACACGAAATACTCATTGATCCCCGTTACGTATTGGTCCATGTGGGCGTGTTTAAAATTAAAACAACATCTAGAAATACCCAGGGTCAGAATATACGTATATAATATGAGTTGAACTCTTCTTTGTCCATTTGCCATCTGGAGTTCACTCTCGGATGGCAATCTGGTTAAATTTGGTTAAATATTGTCATTATTGCCACCACAACGTTACTATTTCGACTCGCGGCACGGACATTTCTTCGAGTGACTTCGACTTCGTCATGTTTGGTAATTTCATCTTATACAACGCCTACGGGGTAATTCTTACATTATATAAATCGATAATCTACACAGTTGCTACAGTTTGGCATAACTTGTAGACAAGTGTATACATGTACGTCCCACCAAGCACTTGTCAGCAGCATACGTCAAACAATTAAAATGCTGCCGTATTATCGAGGAAACTATGTCCGTGTCATACACGGTATATACTTTCAGCGGGAACGTCTTTGTTGACCGATTCCAGTTTACAAGATCGCACAAAATGGCTACACCTTATCCAACATTCCTTCGTCGAATATAGTATATGAAGGTCAGTAGTATGCATTTTAAGTTAAAATGATCTACAGCCCAAACCTATATTTTCAGTATGTGAAACGTTTTAAAAATATACGACCAATCGAATAGTGCTGTGACTGTGTGCTATGTAAACATGTATAATGGACTGTGAATGAGAACACAACTGAACTGTGAGTCTGTGTACCATTTGTGGCAAGAATTCGGCACTAGTGTAGAATCTGGACCCACCCCAATGTTGGCTACATTTCATACTTAATAAACATACTATTTTTAATAACCATAATAACCATAATATTTATTAACCCCAAGACCAAGTAGGTATATAATTTGTTGAAAGTAAATCAATTTCGTTAGTACATTTATACAAGCATACACACACACATATTACATCATGTTCACATACTAATATGTCTATAAGGTAGGCCTACAATATATACAAAAGTGTGCACTTATAGCAATTCTTGTTGTACCAAAAAAAAACACCCACAATCATATCACATTTACAAACTGGGGTCGGTAGCTCCTATTAAGACTATAATGTCGCTGTCATAGGAGCCACCATAATTTCACGGTGTAAAGTAGTATGGTCGACTTTAGTATACAAGATTTCTATATCATATGTTTAGTTGGAAGTGTTAGCTTTAAGTAAGAAAGTGTGATGTGGCGTGGAATGAACATTAACATATATTGTATTTATTAATTTAGTTAACATATATAACAACTTGATAGAGTACATATATCACTGTAGTTGTTTAGCAAACATGTTTTTATATAAAGCCATGCAAGCTGTTAGTGTATATTTTGTTTTTAATTGCTTCAGGAGTCTCATGTATAGTATGTGGGAGGCTGTGTGTGAGACGCTTCATTGCAAATTCATGCGTAGCTCTAAAATTATGTATATTATCTTTTACAAGAGAATTGTAATTGTGTATATTAATACTTGGTATAATTTGCCAATTTAGTAAATACGAAGGTAATTGTTTATAAATATATTTAAAATTAAATTGTAATTCTTGTAACATTAACATATCTTCTATTTTCAGTAGTTTAGGGTTTTTAAAAAGTGGTTCTGTATGTGAATTATATATATATATATATATATATATATATATATATTTTATATATATATATTTAAGGTTATTATTCGCATAACCTTTTTGGATGCTTATAATTCTATTTGTTTAATATCCCCAAATCATAATACAATAATTGATATGTGATAATATTAAGGTGTTATATAATAACACTTTTATGTATAATTGTAATACATATTATTTTAATAGGTTTAATATGCCAATTGTTTTTGAACACTTATTTGATATTTTCTCCGTGTGTTTTCTCCAATTTAGATTAGTGTCTAGAGTAAATCCTAGAAAATTAAATTCATCTACTCTTTCAATATATACATCATCTATTTTAAGTTTAAGAGCTTGCATACATTTATTAGGCATATGGAAAACCATATATTTAGTTTTGCTTTTATTTAATAATAATTTATTAATATTTAGCCATTCATAAATTTTAGAGAGTTTTTCATTTATTATGGTTTCTGTATTTTATTATCGAGTGTCGTTTCGCTCAGAGAATTTAAACAGGTAGATAATGTTGTGTCATCTGCATACATAACAAAATTAAATAATTGACTAGTTTGTGAAAACACCCATAACGCAGCAAGCCTGTTATATTTGGAATAACAACTAATAGACAGAAACTGACGCTGTTGAACTGTGCGGCTGGTGGTACAATGCTATGCGCAACGCACATTGGCATTTCCTCGTACATAAAAGGTAGCCGAATGTCGCACAGTCCGCCATAACATTATACAACGGTAGGCCTATATGTGTAGCTAAGGGATAAATACGCTAGCGCAAGTTCAGGCCTCTGAGGAAAGAAGTAATGGACGGAAGAAAGCGGTACCCCATTTCTTTTAGATCAACAACGTCGCCATCTTGAAATCTGACGTCGCCAGCAACGAAGATGGCGCGTCTACCGTATTGTCATGACGTCACAGTAGGTGTGTCGTCTTCCGGTTGGCGGCATTACTACGGCGCGCAGCCGAACGCCGGCAAGAGATGCCGTCTAGTTTCTTTAGAGTAATCTCCACAGCGTCGCAGTACAATGTTGAAGCCTTTTACGCCAATGGGGTAAAGGAATCCGGGCATGAGTAAGAACTGAGCATACTGATTGCAACGTCTTTAGTTACCGTACGTATTGTAACACTCTTTTAATTGTGCTTTTTTCAGCTCTCTTCGCCTGGTGATGATGCAGACCTGTCCACTGTTGACGACGTATGGCAGCATCGTTGAGCAACCAGGCCCAAAGTTGTGAAGATGGCGACGCAGGACAATCACTTTACAGTACGTTAAACCCTGTGATTTACCGAGTACAGCCCCTTCGTTCAGTTCAACGTATTGATGTTGTTGATAATGTAAGCCGATAACCTGGACAATGAAAGATAGCTTGTCACATATATTATGTATCGTAACAAGTGCGAGTTGACAGTAGTTTTAATGATACAGTTCTCACAAACTCGAGTAAACAATCGAAACTCTTTAACTAGAGGCATGATCTACCGAGCTTTCACGCTGTGTGATTGATCAGAGGTGATATCATGAAGACGCTTTAGATTTCGAATCATTTCCTCGTAACCCTTTCAAATGGTGCTTTTTTGCGGTCAAACAGTGTTAATTGCAGTATTTCAAAATAAGAATGCCAATATATGATTTTAAAAATGAGGCAATTGAAACGCATTTATTGACCAGAGGCCGATATCGCACCGTGGAACGTATCTTAACATTGACCTGCGTAAGCATCCTTCGCGCGAATGTCACACGCATTCTCGAACGCGCACATACACCCACTCAATACAGTTATATTTATTTCCTATTACACCAAGCAGAACGCACTACCACTGGAAACAGTACGCTAAGGAACCAGCATGCAAAGGCAATGCGTCAGCCAGGCGCTTCGCTCTACTACAACTCACGAATACACATTTGATTTATCTTTCTTCGGAAACAAGTGCAAGATCATTCGATGTTTTGAGACCAATATGTGTCGCAACCACACGCTCATCGGTTTGCAGAATTGCATCTATGTAGTGACGGAGACCAGCTTCATTTTGAGGCAATGCCATGGAACCAATAGTATACGAAACAGTGATGAATGCAACAGGAGAGGTCATTGGCCGTGCCATGATCATGAGCGCTATGCCGAGAAAGTGGTAACGTTAAAAGATGCACATACCAGTCATTGTGAACTGCCATGCGAAAAACAAAAGTTCTTTCAGACTACACAGGAATCTAACGAGAGAGCACGTTAGACTTCTCTCGCGTCTTGGTTTGAGGGCTGTTTTAGTCGGGCACACTTCGGAGTACAATTGGAAAACCTGAAACCAAACAGGAGACATTTGACTAGTTCAGCATGAAAACGAAACCACAAAGGAACTAGTAAGCTATGGTCATACTAGAATCTTTGGCTTTGAGATAAATAAATAATATGCAATACAAATATGATTACATTACAGAGTAAGTCATGATGTGAAAGAACGTTTTTTATCGCCTAGCCTCGCCTTGTCTTACTCATTTCGATGTGTTTTTATTTGACATTTCAAGATCGCAGAGAGTAGAGTGCCAACACTTTGAACGGAACTTCTGTCGTCGATTATAATATTACCAAGGTCAGCAATACAAATTTTAAGTTTATATACTGCCCAAACGTCTATGTTCTTAGGCCTAGGTGGAAAGCTTGATGAATTGAAAACTAATCGAAGAGTGGTATGCATTCACATTCTTATCACCATGTACATTGCGTGGTACATGTTGATAAGAATGTGAATTCTGTGCAATGTCGAACGACAACTTGGTACTTGTGTAGAATGCGAGCCCACCTCAATGGTTTCTATGTTTCAAACTTCAATACATGATGCGCTGGTAGTGTAGTGGTTAGCGCATACGACTGTTACACCGGCGGCCCTGGTTTAATACTCAGAGGCAGCAAGCGTGTTATATTTGGTACAACAACTAATAGACAGAAACTCACACTGTTGAACTGTGCGGCTGGAGGAACAATGCTATGCGCGACGCACATTGGCATTTCCTCGTACATAAAAGGTAACCGAATGTCGCACAGTCCGCCATAACATTATACAACGGAAGGCCTATATGTGTAGCTAAGGGATAAATACGCTAGCGCAAGTTCAGATTTCGGAGGAAAGAAGTAATGGACGGAAGAAAGCGGTACCCCATTTCTTTTAGATCAACAACGTCGCCATCTTGAAATCTGACGTCGCCAGCAACGAAGATGGCGCGTCTGCCGTATTGTCGTGACGTAACAGTAGGTGTGTCGTCTTCCAATTGGCGCTATTACTACGGCGCGCAGCCGAACGCGGGCAAGAGTTGCCATTTAGTTTCCTTAGAGTAATTTCCACAGCGTCGCTGTACAATTGTGATGCCTTTTACGCCAATGTGGTAAAGGAATGCGGGCATGAGTAAGAACTGAGCATACTGATTGAAACGTCTTTATGCACCGTACGAATTGTAACGCTCTTTTAATTGTGCTTTTTCAGCTCTCTTCGCCTGGCGATGATGCAGACCTGTCCACGGTTGTCGACGTATGGCAGCATCGCTGACCAACCAGGCCCAAAGTTGTGAAGATGGCGACGCTGGACAATCACTTTACAGTACGTCAAACCCTGTGTTTTTGCCGAGTACAGCCCCTTCGTTCAGTACAACGTATTGATGTTGTTGATAATGTAAGCCGATAACCATGACAAAGAAAAATACCTTGTCACATATATTATGTATCGTAACATGTGCGAGTTGACAGTAGTTTTAATGATACAGTTCTTACAACCTCGAGAGTAAACAATCGAAACTCTTTAGCTAGAGGCATGATCTACCGAGCTTTCACGTTGTGTGATTGATCAGAGGTGATATCATGAAGACGCTTTAGACTTCGAATCATTTCCTCGTAACCCTTTCAAATGGTCCTTTTTTGCGGTCAAACATTGTTAGTTGTAGTATTTCAGAATAAGAATGCCAAGATATGATGTTAAAATGAGGCAATTGAAACGCATTTATTGACAAGAGGCCGACATCGCACCGTGGAACGTATCTTAACATTGACATGCGAAAGCGTAATTCGCGCGAATGTCACACGCATTCTCGCACGCGCACATACACCCACTCAATACAGTTATATTCATTTGCTATTACACCAAGCAGAACGCACTACCACTGGAAACCGTATGCTAAGGAACCAGCATGCAAAGGCAATGCGTCAGCCAGGCGCTTTGCTCTACTACAGCTCACGAATACACATTTGATTTATCTTCCTTCGGAAACAAGTGGAAGATGATTCGATGTTTTGAAACCATTACTTGTCGCAACCACACTCTCATCGGTTTGCAGAATTGTATCTATGTAGTGACGGAGACCAGCTTCATTTTGAGGCAATGCCATGGAACCAATAGTATACGACTCAGAGATGAATGCACCAGGAGAGGTCATTGGCCGTGCCATGATCATGAGCGCTATGACTAGAAACTGGTGACGTTAAAAGTTGCACATACCAATCATTGTGAACTGCCATACGAAAAGCAAACGTTCTTTCAAACTACACAGAAACCTAACGAGAGTGCACGTTAGACTTCTCTCGCGTCTTTGTTTGAGGGCTGTTTTAGTCAGGCACACTTCGGAGTACAATTGGAAAACCTGAAACCAAACAGCAGACATTTGACTAGTTCAGTATGAAAACGAAACTACAAAGGAACTAATAAGCTATGGTCATACTAGAATCTTTGGCTTTGAGTATATAAATAATACGCACTACAAATATGATTACACTACAGAGTAAACCATGATGTGAAAGAACGTTTTTTATCGCCTAGCCTCGCCTTGTCTTACGCATTTCGATGTGTTTTTATTTGACATTTCAAGATCGCAGAGAGTAGAGAGCCAACACTTTGAACGGAAATTCTGTCGTCGATTATAATATTACGAAGGTCAGCATTACAATTTTTAAGTTTATATACTGGCCAAACTTCTATTCTCATAGGCCTAGGTGGAAAGCTTGATCAATTGAAAACCATTCGAAGAGTGGTATGAAGCGTGTACATTGCGTTGTGCATGATGACAAGAATGTGAATTCTGTGCAATGTCCGACGACAATTCGGTACTTGTGTAGAATGCGAGCCCACCTCAATGGTTTCTGCGCATACGACTGTAACACCGGCGGCCCGGGTTTAATACACAGACGCAGCAAGCCTGTTATATTTGGTATAACAACTAATAGACATAAACTGACACTGCTGAACTCTGCGGCTGGTGGTACAATGCTATGCGCGACGCACATTGGCATTTCCTCGTACATAAAAGGTAGCCGAATGTCGCACAGTCCGCCATACCATTATACAACGGCGGGCCTATATGTGTAGCTAAGGGATAAATACGCTAGCGCAAGTTCAGACCTCGGAGGAAAGAAGTAATGGACGGAAGAAAGCGGTACCCCCATTTCTTTTAGATCAACGACGTCGCCATCTTGAAATCTGACGTCGCCAGCAACGAAGATGGCGCGTCTGCCGTATTGTCGTGACGTCACAGTAGGTGTGTCGTGTGCCGGTTGGCGCCATTACTACGGCGCGCAGCCGAGCGCCGGCAAGAGATGCCATCTACTTTCCTTAGAGTAATCTCCGCAGGGTCGCTGTACAATTTTGATGCCTTTACGCCAATGTGGTAAAGGAATGCGGGCACGAGTAAGAACTGAGCATACTGATTGCCACGTCTTTTGTCCCCGTACGAATTGTAACACTCTTTTAATTGTGCTTTTTCAGCTCTCTTCGCCTGGCGATGATGCAGACCTGTCCACGGTTGACGACGAATGGCAGC
This sequence comes from Ridgeia piscesae, assembly GCA_025642075.2. Classification (NCBI taxonomy): domain Eukaryota; kingdom Metazoa; phylum Annelida; class Polychaeta; order Sabellida; family Siboglinidae; genus Ridgeia; species Ridgeia piscesae. The sequence goes on along the minus strand of JAODUO010000652.1, from coordinate 20,883 downwards.
ATCGTTGACCAACCAGGCCCAAAGTTGTGAAGATGGCGCGCTAGACAATCGCTTTACAGTACGTCAAACCCTGTGTTTTGCCGAGTACAGCCCCTTCGTTCAGTACAACGTATTGATGTTGTTGATAATGTAAGCCGATAGCCAGGACAATGAAAGATAGCTTGTCACATATTTTATGTATCATAACAAATGCGAGTTGACAGTAGTTTTAATGATACAGTTCTCACAAACTCTAGAGTAAACTATCGAAACTCTTTAACTAGAGGCATGATCTACCGAGCTTTCATGCTGTGTGATTGGTCAGAGGTGATACCATGAAGACGCTTTAGGCTTCGAATCATTTCCTCGTAGCCCTTTCAAATGGCACTTTTCTGCGGTCAAACATTGTTAATTGTAGTATTTTAAAATAAGAATGCCAAGATATGTTGTTAAAATGAGGCAATTGAAAAGAATTTATTGACAACAGGCCGATATCGCACCGCGGAACGTATCTTAACATTGACCTGGGTAAGCATCATTCGCGCGAATGTCACACGCATTTTCGCACGCGATGATTACATTACAGAGTAAGTCAGAATGTGAAAGAATGTTTTGTATCGCCTCGCCTGATGTGTTTTTATTTGACATTTCAAGATCGCAGAGAGTAGAGTGCCAACACTTTGACCGGAACTTCTGTCGTCGTTTATAATATTACGAAGGTCAGCATTACAAATTACAAGTTTAGATACTGACCAAACTTCTATTTTCATAGGCCTAGGTGGAAAGCTTGATCAATTGAAAACTAATCGATGAATGGTATGCTCCATGTACATTGCGTTGTACAAGATGATAAGAATTTGAATTCTGTGCAATTTCGGAAGAGAATTCGGAACTTGTGTAGAATGCGAGCCTACCTCAATGGTTTCTATGTTTCAAACTTCAATACATGAGGCGAGGGTAGTGTAGTGTTAGCGCATACGACTGTCACACCGGCGGCCCGGGTTTAATACCAGACGCAGCAAGCCTGTTATATTTGGTATAACAACTAATAGACAGAAACTGACACTGTTGAATTGTGCGGCTGGTGGTACAATGCTATGCCCGACGCACATTGGCCTTTCCTCGTACATAAACGGTACCCGAATGTCGCACAGTCCGCCGTACCATTATGCAACAGTAGGCCTATATGTGTAGCTAAGGGATAAATACGCTAGCGCAAGTTCAGACCTCGGAGGAAAGAAACAATGGACGGAAGAAAGCGGTACCCCCATTTCTTTTAGATCAACGACGTCGACATCTTGAAATCTGTTGACGCCAGAAACGAAGATGGCGCGTCTACCGTATTGTCGTGACGTCACACTAGGTGTGTCGTCTTCCGTTTGGCGCCATTACTACGGCGCGCAGCCGAACGCCGGCATGAGATGCCATCTAGTTTCCTTAGAGTAATCACCACAGCGTCCCTGTACAATTTTGATGCCCTTTACGCCAATGGGGTAAAGGAATGCGGGCATGAGTAAGAACTGAGCTTACTGATTGCAACGTCTTTAGTCACCGTAGGAATTGTAACACTCTTTTAATTGTGCTTTTTCAGCTCTCTTCGCCTGGCGATGATGCATACCTGTCCACTGTTGACGACGTATGGCAGCATCGCTGACCAACCAGGTCCAAAGTTGTGAAGATGGCGACGCTGGACAATCACTTTACAGTACGTCAAACCCTGTGTTTTTGCCGAGTACAGCCCCTTCGTTCAGTACACCGTATTGATGTTGTTGAAAATGTAAGCCGATAGCTAGGACAATGAAACATTGTTTCACTAATACACATTTGATTTATCTTCCTTCTGAAACAAGTGCAAGATCATTCGATGTTTTGAAACCAATATTTGTTGCAATCTCACGCTCGTCGGTTTGCAGAATTATATCTAGGTTGTGACGGAGACCGGCTTTATATTTTATTTTGTGGTAATGCCATGGAATCTATAGTGTACGACACAGTGATGAATGCAACAGGAGAGGTCATTGGCCGCGCCATGATCATGAGCGCTATGCCGAGGAATGTCCGTGTCATTTCCTTTTTCGTTTTCAAATGTGTGAACGAAAAACGAAAACAAAACAATTCGTTTTTCGTTTTCAAAAGTGAAGTAAGAAAAACGAGAAACGAATTCGTTTTTTGCATTTAGGAAGCTTCGGCCACACTGTCACTTCGCGGGGCCGGTAAAAGTTGGTAGTTTCGGCGGGATACTTCGGTCGTACTGGCAACATTTTAAAGTAAGGTCGCAGAAATATATATCTAAGTACATATAGGTGAATATTGATCGTTTCGGCGCTGCTTTTTATGTTTCGATAATTTACTAAACTATACTCAACCTTCTGTGATAAACTACTGAAATATATGTTTTTATATATATATATATATATATATATATATATATATATATATATATATATATATATATATATACTATTATATGATATTATATATATATATATATATATATATATATAAATTGATATATAGATAAATCGAGTGTAGATATATTTATTTTGTAACTGCAGCTATGTGATGCAATAGTTATTTAAATTTACTTTGTAAACTATTTGACTTAGGAGGCCGCTATTGTGACTAATAAATAGTCGCTATCACGGGTTTTAGAATTAGCTATTTTTTATATAATGATTGAATTCCATTGACAGACCATTACGGATAGCCCTATTGTATTTCGGAGTATTTTTTATTAACATGTCTTAATTTACGTGTATTGTAATTAGATGATGTGTGGTAAAATAGAATACGTTTATGGCTGAATGTGTTGCAAGAGTTAGTATTAATTTATTATTAGTTTGCATATGTAGTAACTTACAACTGTAGAAATATGTTTGTATATGTGGGTAATATGCTGTGTTACGTAATGTATCATCCTTTTTAAACTGTGAATGTTTATATTTTGATTACAAAATATAGGTATTGTTTATTGTGTGTGGCAGACTATATTTAATACTTTTTTTGGAAATTGATATTTTGTCCTGAATGTATGTATTCTGCTGTGTGCTGGTGTGAAATGATTATGTATATTTCTGGTTTGTATTATATGCAAATTTTGAAAGTATGCGGGTAATGTGTTATGTTAAACTTAATAATAACATTTTAATATCATTACACTAAGTAGATATTCAGTGTTTGCTTAAATATTAGTTTCATGTGGGAGCTATATTTATTTGAAGATATTATTCTTACAAGTTTTTTTGCAAATTGTTTATTCAATTACATTTGTGTCCCTAGATCAGTAGATAGTAATTAGTGTGAGGCAATATTATATAGAGTTATACAGTTCAATCTTTATTTTAGTTTGAATAATATGCTCTAATTTAGTTACAAGCCATATTGTTCGACAACATCTGTTTGCTATTTTATCAATATATTTAATCTAGTTTAAATGTGACATTAATGTAAAGCGCAGAATGTTGAACTGGTTAACTCTCTCAATATCTACACCATCAATTGCTAATGTTAGTTCATCAACCTATTTATTAGGCATTTGAAAATAATGTGTTATTAATGTTTTAATTATAATATATAATAATAACACAAGTTTTATTGCCAACTCAACTGATTTGGATTGATATTACACAATAAAATACAATTAACGATTATGTATGTAGTTTTAGCCATATGTTTATTATATGTAGTTCTTTATTAATCAAATATTCAACATTCACTGTGTTTGTGTCATCTATGAAAGCTTTAATTGTACTTGTATCATCAATTATCATCAACATAAGTTATGCTGTCTTTTGGAAAATCATTGATATAATTATAGTAAATAACAACGTCAGTGGCCCTAACATTGATCCTTGGGGGACGCCTCTTTTTATTGGTAAAGTATATCATTGTACTTCTTGTAATCTTACAAACTGCTTACAGTAGTTGAATATTATTGCTGTGAGCTGCATTCAAATGGCTCCTGGCTATCTCACTGATCGGGTTGTGTTAACCAATAGAGTGCATGTTTGTCACACTTGGAACTGCACAAATATTCCATTTCAGTTGTTAATAATCATTCCGGTGGCACTGTTTCATATTTTATTGGAAACATGAATAACAAAGATTATAAACAATTACAGTAAATCATTAGGCTTACAGTTAAACCTTTAATTATATAGACATAAGATTATGCGCTTTTCATGGACATCACAAAAGGTATGGCTAAACGACAGTCCACATTCGACTGGCAAACTGTTCAAAGTCATCCACCTCTACATAACTATAATAGTAATACCAACAATAAAAATATGATTGTCAGAGATAAAGTCCTTACTATGACCATCACTGCCACCACCACACAAATATGTATTAATCTATACAATCTACCAGCCAAATGCAAAGACTCACTCAGGCATATCTATCATGAAATGTTTGCATGTGTGTACATCTTTCGTGAAAAACTGTTAAAATGTGTGTTTTATAGATTTCTACACTGCTTGCATTCTGTATTCATTCCAGGATAGTGTCCTTGTAAGCAAATTTACACTGGCATAAAGACTAGTTGTACTTCTTGCCAGGAATATTTGTGCAGTTACATGTGTGACAATCATGCACACTATAGTTTAACGCGAACGGATCAGTGAGGTAGCCGTGGGCTATTGGAATGGAGCTCACAGCAATACATCTAACACAATAATATTAAACTAACCGTTAGCAGCCTGTAGGTCTAGAAGAGGTGAAATTATATACTTTACCTATAAAAACAGGCGTCTCCCAAGAATAAATCTGAGAGCCATTGACATTGTTATTTACTATAATTATATCAATGATTTTCCGAAATCCAGCATAAATTATGCTGATGATACTTATTGACACAAGTTCAATTAAAACCTTCACAGATGACAAAACACAGTGAATGTTGAATATTTGATTACTAAAGAACTGCATATAATTGACATATTGCTAAAACTACATACATTATCATTAAAATATTAATAAAACAAAACGTTTTGTTTCAGATGCCTAATAAACATATTGATGAACTAACATTAACAAATTATGGTGTAGATATTGAGAAAGTTAACCAGTTTAACATTCTGGGCTTTACATTAATCTCATTTTTAACTGAAGTAAATAGATGTTCTCGAACAATTCGAATTATAATTAAATTGGAGCATATTATTGAAAATGGTATAACAATTACACTCTGTAATTCAATAATATTGCCTCACACTAATTACCATCTACTAATCTACACACATGTAATGGTATAAACAAATTGCAAAAGAAATTTGAAAAAATAATATCTTCAAATAAACATAGTTCCCACATGGAACTACTATTTAAGCAAACGTGGCACGTATAACGTGATCAGCGAGGCGGGATGAGAGAAACGATGCAGGCATACGTTCGACCGTGAAGTGCGCGAAACACGATGACAAATTGCTTGTACCCAATCCGGTTCTTTACGGGCAACCAGATGAAGTGGTACAATGCGGCCGCCATGATTCGCTGGTGGTCGGTCCCGCATGATTCGCAGCATGACGCTAGACACCCAGCGCATGATGACGCAAGAGGCGGTCGCAGGTACCATACAGGACAGCGTTCCGTGGGCGAGCCGTGATTTAACATGGGAGAGAACGAGGGCCTTGCGTGTTATAGTTGGCAGGCTTTTTAGTAGCTTGGCAATGCAAAACAGACAGGAGTACCCAGCTCGACAGACATCCGCTACTTGAACCGACAATCTAGGAGGATGTTAACTTTCTATGGATAAATAGGTACCCATACCAAGACGAACGAACGAACGAACACGTAACCTATGGGTAAGTGTACCCCAGTTCGGGAACCGTTGAGCTACTGCAATACGCCGGATTTTGTCTTCTGCGGCCTACGCCGGTGTAACAGATTATGAATCCTACAACTAAATACAACTAAATAAAGGTTTCTTCTCAGACACTACGACAGTCCGGTGTTGAAACACTGCTGAATATAAATAAATAGGCAGTACATCTATCTTTGGAACTTTGGCGGGAAAATTGGTGGATGTAGAGGTTTGAAATTGGTGGTGTATAAAATTTGAAAAACAAGCGGAAATATTGATTGATAAGTATTATTCTTGTGTTAAGGTTATTCATAAAGTGGTACTGGACATATATTGAGTAGTAGTTTTGGTTAAAGTTTGTTAGTTAACAGTATTTTTGAACAGATTAGTTTACTGGGTGATAAAAGGGTAATCTAGGCTTCGACAAATTGTAAACAAGATTGAGCAAATCTCTTTATTTGATATAGTATATAAGAGATAAAGCAATAAAAGTAACAACTACATATGTAAGATAAAACTGTGAATAGGTATCATTGTTATTAAAAATAAACAAGCGTTTTAGTAGGAAACCCTTGTTTGTTTATATAGGTAGTGTCCAACGTTTCCGCTAGGGAACGGTACCAGTACAGACTAAACTTATTGTTCATGGTAGCATAGGTAGTAAGTTGTTTATAACATAAAGTGTGCTGCAGTTGTTGTACACAATAAACAAACAGTCTTTCTAAAGACTAAGTTGGTTTAAACTAAGAGTTGATTTTGACAAATCGTAATATGGCACCTGGCAAGCGGCAAGTGAAGGCAAGGAGGCACTTGGTGTGTAACCATTGCCACAGCTTGGTGGATTTTGCCGTATCGGGGTGCGGAAAAACTTGGTCAGAGACAACGGAGGAAGGGTTTACGTTCCAATGTTTAGGGTGTTGGAAAGTGGACTGTCTGACAGCAGAGTTAGCTAGGCTAACGGATATTGTGAAGGGGATGCAGAGTGGAGGGAGGGTGATTGCAAGGACAACAAATGGAGAAAGAACAACAGGAAACATGACATGCAGGAAGGTGACAGGGGAGAAAGTGACAGTAGAGAAGGAGGGAGGGACAAGGGGACAGGAGATGAGAGATGTAGAGAGTAGATGTGCCAGGAGGTAAGACGAATGGAAGAAAGGAAGTGAGAGGTGATGTGACCAAACGGAAGTCAATAACAAGGACGATGACAGGAAGAAAAGAGACCGGAAAGAAAGGAACAACAGAGAAAGAGGCAGGGGGAAAAGTCAGCAACCAGGGAGATGCAAAACGGAGGAGCTACTCTGAAGCAGTGATCGAGGGGGCATTGAGAACAGAAAGGGTATTTATGGGAGACTCCATTTTGCGAAAGACAGACAGGACATTAAGCAAAGGAGAAGACGTTGTTGTTTGTCCGGGGGCTAGGATAGAGCATGTGACTGAACGGGTAGAGAACGTATTGGGGCATGGCCAAGGGGGGGTCTATATTAGTACATGTAGGGACGAACAATGCAGACAGGGATGGAACAACCAGGATAGTAAAGAGATACAGAGAGTTGGTAGAGACACTGAAGAAGACGAGAGTTGAACAGATCATACTCTCAGGAATCTTGCCAGTGATGAGGGGGAAGGGGAACAACATTTAGAAATTGCAAGAGGATGGCAATTAACGGACTATTAGAGCTGATGTGTGAAGAAGAAGGAGTTGGATTTGTAGATTTGTGGGGATATTTTGTTGGTAAAGAAGACATGTTTATGAGAGATGGCCTCCATCTAAGCGGAAAGGGCGCAGCAGTGTTCTCCGAGAACCTTCTTCGATCGATGAATAATGGAACAGGTTGCAACTTTTTAAACTAGTTTCGCAGGGGGGATACACAGAGAAGCCAAATACTAGAGGCATAGATAAAGATAGCAAAAGACATCAGCAAAGAACAGCCTGGAAAGCCCTACGGAATTTGGTTATAAATGTGTTTGTTTAAATGCAAGGAGCATAGTAAACAAAAGAAATGAACTAAACATTATGGTAGAAGATATTGACCCTCACATAATAGGTATAACTGAATCTTGGGCCACACCCGATATATCAGATGCCGAATTAGGAATGACAGGGTATGTAATGTTTAGGAAAGATAGATTAGGAAGAAGAGGAGGCGGAGTTATTTTATATATTAAAGAATCCATCCAAGCTTATGAAATAAAATTAGAAAAAGAAGCAGAATGTGAAGAAGCTGTCTGGTGTAACATAGTTACAGGAAACTCAACATTAACTGTTGGGTTAGTGTATCGGAGTCCAAACATAAGCATGGAAGAGAATGAAAAAATACATAACGCTATCAAAGAAGTGAGTAAACGGGACTGTATTATTATGGGGGATTTTAACCATGGGCATATACAGTGGACATCTCTACAGAGTACCGGGAGAGAGGATCAAGAGTTTTTTAAATTTAGTACAAGATAGTTTCCTTTCTCAACATGTGTTAGAAGCAACCAGGGGTGAGAACGTGTTAGACATAGTTTTGAGCTCACAGAAGGAATTTGTTGATAATGTCAAGATATGTGAGCCACTGGGGTGTAGTGATCACAGCCAGATACATTTTATCATCAAAGTAAAGGGAGAACGGAATAGAAAAATAAGGTACAGGAAAACATTTCACAAAGGAAGATATAAGGACATGAGGGAATATTTAGCAAAGATAGACTGGAATAATACACTGAAGAATAAGACAGCAACAGAATACTGGAATATTTTAAAGAGTGAAATTGACTGCGTCGTTGACAAATTTGTCCCCTTGAAAAAACAGGGGAAACGGTCAAAGAAGAAACACTTATCGAAGGAAGCTATTAGAAAAATCAAGTACAAGCAAATGATGTGGAAGACATATAGACATACCGGAAGTGAAGAAGACTATAGCATTTATAAAGAAGCACTTAATCAAGCTACAGCTGAAATTAGAAATTCAAAGAGAAGCTACGAACAAAAAATAGCGTTTAATATAAAACATGACAGCAAGAGTTTTTATGCGTATGTTCGAAGTAAACAGAAAGTTCAGGATAAGGTCGGTCCTCTAGAAGGTAGTGATGGAAACATAATAACCGAGGGATTCTTAATGGCAGAAAACCTAAATGAGTACTTTAGTTCGGTGTTTACCAGGGAAGATATTAGTATATTACCAGTACTTGAGACTAAGTTCGAAGGGAGAGAGTTTGACTATTTAGGACAACTAATTGTAACCCCAACAATGGTAGCTATGAAAATAAAAGATATGAAGGATAATAAATCACCTGGAGTGGATGGGATTCCTCCCAAATTACTATTGGAAATTGTAGACCAAATCAGCATACCGCTTGCAACAGTGTTCAATTTGTCACTAGAGGAGGGAATAGTTCCGTTAGAATGGAAAGAAGCAAACATTATACCATTATTTAAAAAAGGTTCGAGAAACAAGTCAGAGAACTATAGACCAGTGAGTTTAACATCGGTGATTTGCAAACTATTAGAAAGACTAATTAAAGATCACCTGGTTGATTTTCTTGTTAAAAATAAATTGATATACCCATCTCAACATGGGTTTTTAAAAGCGAGGTCATGCTTAACAAATACGTTATGTTTTTTGGAAGATGTCACAAAGTGGGATCACCAGTAGATATAATCTACTTAGATTTAAAAAAGCCTTTGACAAAGTGCCACACCAAAGACTACTACTTAAACTAAAGGCCCATGGCATAGGAAATGGAATGATCAACTGGATAGAAGAATGGCTTATTGATAGAAGACAAAGAGTAGTAGTTGATGGGGAGGTTTCAAACTGGAAAGCGGTTTTGAGTGGAGTACCGCAGGGATCAGTACTGGGACCTATTTTATTCTTACTATATATCAACGATTTGGATGATGACATAACAAGCAAGGTTGAAGTTTGCGGACGACACAAAAGTTTTAGGAAAATTAAAAGTGATGCAGATAGACAGCATTTACAAGATGATCTTAATAAGTTGATAGAATGGTCTGAGAAGTGGCAAATGCTGTTTAATTTTGGAAATATAAGTGCCTTCACACAGGACATGGGAATGAAGATGCACAATATACAATGGGTGATACTGTAATAAATACTACGTTAAAGGAAAAGGACTTAGGGTTAACTATTAGTGCTGACATGAAGGTATCAGAGCAGTGTGGAATTGCAGCAGCGAAGGGAAACCAAATTTTGGATTAATTAGGCGAAATATAGTGTACAAAGAAAAGAACTAATAATACCGCTGTATAAAACAATAGTTAGGCCATCACTTAGAATATTGTATACAAGCATGGAGGCCATATCGCAAGAAGGATATTGATATGCTAGAAAGAGTACAAAGGAGAGCAACCAAAATGATACAAAAACTCAGGAATATTAGTTATGAAATGCGTCTAAAAGAATGTGGTTTAACAACACTAGAAACCAGAAGATTGAGAGGAGATCAGATTGAGGTGTTTAAAATATTGAATGGATATGAAAATATTGACAGAAATATTTTTTTCATAGTCAAGGAAGAGAGAAGGACTAGAGGACATGGAGTTACATTAGCAAAGAAGCAGTGTAGAATAGATATTAGAAAATTTTCATTTTCACAAAGAACAGTAAACGAATGGAACAGATTATCAGCTGATTGTGTAGATGCTAGTAGTGTTAATATATTTAAAAATAAAATCGACATGTACCTAAGAAGGGCGGGGTATACTTAGATAGATAGGTTGGACTCTCGATAAGCCAAATGACTTCCTAGTCCACCTGCCATCTAGAGTTGAATCTCTAGGTGGCAATCTTGTTAAATCTTGTTAAATCTTGTTAAATCTTGCCCTTCTATTGACATCGTCGAGCAGGCGAGCCCTGGTGTACAAAGTAGACAACACTGTAGTACGATTGTAGCTATTATTTGACACCCCCTTTTTCTCCTGTTGTTTGGTCAGAAATAAGATCGTTTCTATTGTGTTGTCAAAATATTTGTAATTGGAGACGCTAAGTAAAATTGGTTTAACCAAGTTGAGAACTAACTTTTTTGTTAAAACTTAGTTTCTCTTATTACTAATAAAATATTAGTTAATTTTGTATTAAGTGATTGCTATGTTACGACGCACAGTGCAATTCAGTCTCAAGCTTTCGTGTTTATAGTTAATAAGATATTAATTTACATTATGAAATCTGACTCTATTTGTGTATCTCTCTTTTTGTCTGTCTCTGCCTGCGTGTCTGCCATTACTTCTGTCTGTCTGTCTGTCTGTCTGTCTGTCTCTCTGCCTGCCTGCCTGCCTGCCTGCCTTCCTGCCTGCCTGCCTGCCTGCCTGCCTGCCAGCCTGCCTGCCTGCCTGCCTGCCTGCCTGCCTGCCTGCCTGCCTGCCTGCCTGCCTGCCTGCCCGCCTGCCTGCCGCCTGCCTGCTGCCTGCCTGCCTGCCTGCCTGCCTGCCTGCCTGCCTGCCTGCCTGCCTGCCTGCCTGCCTGCCTGCCTGCCTGCCTGCCTGCCTGCCTGCCTGCCTGCCTGCCTGCCTGCCTGCCTGCCTGCCTGCCTGCCTGCCTGCCTGCCTGCCTGCCTGCCTGCCTGCCTGCCTGCCTGCCTGCCTGCCTGCCTGCCTGCCTGCCTGCCTGTCCTTTTTTGTTTGTTTGTTTGTTTGTTTGTTGTTTGTTTGTTTGTTTGTTTGTTTGTTTGTTTGTTTGTTTGTTTGTTTGTTTGTTTGTTTGTGGACCCACACCTCTGTCAGGTGTGCATGTATTTAGCTGATATTTTATAGTTGATCTAGTATTCCCATTAGGATTGTTCATAGATGTATATTATTTGCCAATTTTGTTGGTTGGACAACTTGATGGGATGAACATTTCAAAGTTGCTATGAGCGACAAGACAGATCGCGTAATCAGTGTTAATGACACATGTGGAATGTGAGAGATAATAACATCGGCGGTGACCGTCAATAAACTACGAGTGACAGGACTGCAACAGTGATTACATCGGTTGTGGAGAATCACCGACAGGAGAACAGATTAATTATTGTATTAAGTGATATCGCTGTAACGGCGACAGAGAAGAATGAGAACGTAACGCCTACACATTGTATACAAATATAATGCCACAAAAGGATGTAGAATATTCTAAAGTAAATATGTATAATAGTCGAAAATACAACTTTCACACTTCGATGTTTTGAATGTGTTTATTGCCACATCTGCATACATATGGTTAAAAACCGACTTTACATAACGGGGGAAATTAAGGTTTCCAAACAACATCATGCCCTCACAGATTAACGACCGAATAGAGATTAGGACGGTCGACCGCCGGTACAAATCGTTTTGACTCCGCCGGCCTCCAGCCAACACGGGATGCAGCAGAGACGATATTTGCCCCCAGCACAGAGAAGTCTCTGGTACACGCCACAGCAGAACGCCATCACATCCTGACACCGTCCCTTCGCTGCCACGCACTTGGCATCTGTAATAGAGTCAAGACTCTTTTGAAATATCTACCCACTCAAGATGGAGGTTTGTATACGTAAATATGTTCCTTTGCAAATTATCTAGGACGTTCTGTAACAAGGCAACTGATTGTTTTAGCTGCACGATTTCAGTTAATCATATTATTTCATTAGCTGAAAATAGAACGTTCGTCTGGCCAGATCCCAAGCTAAACATCCGCCTATGAAGTTCAGAACCTCACTGTTTACGTGATAACCAAGTGTTGATCACATGTTTGTCTTCGTGCACACGTGGTTATATATATATATATATATGAGTGTGTGTGTGTGAGTGTGTGTATGTGTATTTTTGTGTACATTCTTATGTATTTGTATTACTATTATATCAAATTTAGTTTTAGGTTTTTACGTTACACTTACCTGTGGCAGCAGCCTCACCTACAACCAGCAACATAATATGTCAGGGAACACGAACAGATTATGAACAAATTAAGTAGTTTACTTTCTGCCTAGTCAGACGTTACATGTCATGCAGCATAGGTTCAACATGTTTTCTGTATTTTTAGGATTCTTCGATAATGTTTACTCTTTGTAATACCCATAATTACTTCATTAATCCTGCTAATACAATTACGTTATGTAAAGATATATCCTTATTTCATAATATTTTTGTTTCTAATCATTAATGACCTTTTCGATTTTCATCGAAACAACTTCGTGACGTGAAATTACTAGTTTTGGCTCCGCCTATACCATCTGTATAAGGCATGGCCATGGATATTCGGTACCATCCGCCAGGCCGCGTTGATTTTTATGGTTCAAGAAATTCTTGCTCCTCGTCATCAAAAAGTGAACAAGTATGTGTGACGTCAACGGTTTTTGCGTGGTTCACTGCGCGAATATGAAGGTACAATATCATTGTGCTGCATAATTATGTTTTCTACATGACAGCAGGCTAAATGATTCGCGTAAATACAGATGTTTATCCGCTTTTTGTGCAGACAACACATACAATTACGTGTGCGTATGCAAGACATAAGTAGCAGTGAAATAATTATAGGAATCGATCATGTTTTTATACAGCTCCTCTCGAATTTATATGCAAGCCTAAAACAATTAGTGTGGTTGCCAGCAGCACCAGAACCAAACACAATTCAGCACATCTC